>JAEIJG010000999.1:0-15465 GCA_037289395.1 Beauveria scarabaeidicola
AAATTATTAGAAAATATAAAATTATAAAAAAAAAGATATAGTTATATCTAGCTTAAATATAAAAAAGTCACTATAGGAAGTAATATATAGTTAATAATTAAAAGAATACCTAAATAGGGTCTAGATTATAAGGCTAATATTAGAAATAAAATATAAAAAAGATAAAAAAGTTATTTTTATTATTTTTAGGGGAGGCGCGCTCTTTTATCAGTAGTGCCTATTGCGCAGCGTACCATGGGGACCATTTCGGACCCAACACTGGCAACACATCACCAGTCATTAATAAAATAGTCACTGATTTTTTTCCAACCCTGACCATAGCTCATGACCAGTGAGCCACGGAGGCGACTTGTCAAGCATTATCATGCGCGTTAACCCTATTTACCTAGTTGGGGCCTAATTTCGCCCTATCCGTGAGCGGGGCTACGGCCCTTTTCCGAAGTATCCGTATGTATTTGCCCCTGATCGACCACTACATAATTCGTTTCTTAAGACGTTACTCCGTACTGTTTAATACTTTGCTTTATTAATAAAGCTTTCCGCGATGCGACACTTGCCTCTTCCCGCCGTTGCATCGCGTTGCGAAATCATGACAACTACTGGTAGTACCATGCAGGTTCCCTTTTCTGGCCACAAAGTCTGCTCGTCCAAATCCGCGTGAGCCTGGCGCATAGGCTCCCAATACACCACTGCGAGGGCAGAATCGACAATCAAGTGCTTGTATATGGACTTGTCCAGGACTCGTCCCGGCGCCTTGGGCAGCGGTGTGCGAAGCGCGACATGCCCGCAAACAAAACTCTCTGCCAGTTAGTATTGCCGACAAAACTTGAACCTTCCAGCTCCCCCGCCTCTCCAAGAAAATCGGCATCGCGACTGGCTTGAAAATATATTCAATTTCTTCCAATCTTGAATTAGACTTCCGATGCGCAAGCTACAACACACTCCATTGCAGCCGCTTCTCAATAGATCGGGCCGCTATGGACAGAGCTTCCCTCTACGACGTGCACAATCACGTACACCCGGATGTCTTTGCACGTCTGTGTCCAGACTCTCCATGCGGCAATACTCAGACGCCGTATCCAACCAGGAAATTAACCCTTTAGCCCAAGCGAGCTCTCGAGATGAGTTTCCTCAAATAGCCGCTCAATGGTTGAAAGCAGCCGCCTCTCCTCCAACGTCAGCCCTTCCACGCCCTCTGCCGACACGAGCTCAACCATCGTCTCCAGCCAGTGTGTCAACAGCACCGCGCATGCATAGTTGCTGATGGAGGGCTGCGCGCTCGAGTGTCCGCTTCGCCACAGACGCGATGCCGATCCGCACGGGTATTCGCAGTGCACAAACGGCGTGGAACACGGTTTTGAGCAAGTTATGTACGCATATGGACGGGGTTCGGCCTGGCTCAAACGCCAGCACCATCACACGAGATTCGCATGTCAGAAACGTAGGACCGCAGCCGAGAAAGGCTACGGTTCCGCTGGCCGACGTACACGGATCAAGCGTAGATTCAATCCCCACATCCCAGCACAACGGCCAGGCACTGAGCGCCTTGTCGTAGAGCATCATGGTAGAAGATGCAAAAATCTGCCAGGGGCTCTTTAAAGCGATGCTTCTTGCCGCTCCAGGTATATTTGCATCAATAGACTTTGGACTAGTAGGTAGTTGCGCAACTCTGACACTACACGGACTCGAAGGGTCTTCCCGAAAGCAGCGGCTGAGACACTCTTGATAGTCTGAATGGCCAATGTCGGTTTTGATAATTTGCCACGAGCTGGCGGATCGCGCCCTAATAAACTGCGGTATAGGTAGTTTTATTTCTGACGACTAGAAACCAGTGTGCTTCTAGACATCTTCCTCGAGGTCGGAAACCCCTGCGAAACGATGTGCGCGTGCCACTGCACAGGAGGAAACCGGCGCCTCAAGTCGTGGGCCAATGTCGGGGAATATGCTGTTCACGCGTCTTGGATTGGCAATTTGACAACTTACTTAATACTACTAGTATACTGGCTACTATAATAGCTAGACTTTGTTTACTCAATTTTCGCATAATAGTCATTCCACGCATCCTTCTTCTTACTAATAACCTTGATAACCTCTCCGGTTAAGATGTCTTCGCCAATCCACCTCATCACTTTCCACTCAATATCATGGCGCCAGTATGGGGATACTGCTCGTAGTCTTTGTCTGATGGCGGCGTCAACGGTATAAATGGCACGCGTCGCAAAGTAATCAGCCTTCGGGGCGGCTTTGGAGACCCCCTTCGAGTTGCCTTGAGAGAGAACATCCCCGGGAATGATGGCCAAGCAATCCACATTTCTCGTATCTGGTGACATCTCGAGTTCCCGAGCAAGGCCGATGCTAAAGCCGTGGTTGAATGCCTTGGTGGCGCCGTACATGACGAGGAAGGGAACACCAGCCATTCCCTGGCTTGATAGGTTAAGTATCAAGGAGCGGGTTCCTGAGTCAAGTGTTGATTTGGAGAGAACAGGTATCATGGCAACCGTAAGCAAGGCCATGAATCGCGAATTTTGGTTGATAACGGCATCAATGTCGGTGGCTGAATATGTGCTAAGCTGGCGGAAAGGAGGGAGTTCAACGGCGTTGCCTCCGACATTGTTCACCAAGATAGTGAGCTCGAGATCCTTCAGTGATTCCACCATGGCTTGCAACTCGACCGAGGTAGCCTTGATTACGTCCATTGCGACAATGCGCACACGGGCACCAGGGGTTGCCGCCTCGAGCCCCTTTTTTGCGGCCTGCAATTCATCTTGCAAGTGTCCCAGAATGACCACGCCGAAGCCCTGTTTCACGAGTTGCTTTGCAAACCCGAAACCAATTCCTGCACTTGCCCCCGTGATCAATGCATATGCGGGCTCTCGGCCTGCCCGCTTGTATCGTTGCAGCGGCCGCCGGGGACGGAGGAAGTGGAGAGAGACGAAGTTGGCGGTAGTAATAGCGAGAACCAAGATCGAGGCAGCCCCTATGCTTGCGGTGACATATAATAATGCGTAAAGAATTTCTGAAAACATGCTATCAGGTATATGATCGCGTTTCTGCTTCCAAACATGCCAGAGCGTCTCAGATGTGTTTGTAGCAAGTAGAGCATTGCTGGTAGAAGAGCGAAAGGGGCTGATCTCCCGCTAACTTCTTTTTCGAGTAAGTGCTCAATTTACTTAGTAATGCTCACATAATAAGAACATGGACAAAGTGGAATCAGCTCTCATGAATGTTTCCTGTATGATAGTGGTGGCAAGTCGATTTATGTTGATAATGGTATTCATTGAGTTTAAATTTACACTATTGCTATTACATCGTAGGAACCAGCCTTTCCACGTTTTGCCATATCAGCCGTCTATAATAAAGTAACAATTGGTAGCCACCAGGCCACCCCCTATGTAGCAAGCTTACTTTCCTGCTGGCTTGGGGGCGTCTTCACCATCCTTGCCGGCCTCACCATCCTGGCCGGCCGCACCGCCCTCGGCGGGCGCACCACCCTCTGCACCACCCTCGGCGGGCATACCACCCTCGGCACCACCTTCGGCACCACCTTCAGCACCACCCTCGGCGGGCATACCACCCTCGGCACCACCTTCAGCACCACCCTCGGCGGGCATACCACCCTCGGCACCACCTTCAGCACCACCTTCAGCACCACCCTCGGCGGGCATACCACCCTCGGCACCGCCCTCGCCGGCACCCTCGCCGGCACCCTCGCCGGCACCACCACCCTCGGCACCGCCCTCGCCAGCACCCTCGCCGGCACCACCACCCTTGCCGCCGTCACCACCCTTGCCGCCGTCACCACCCTTGCCGCCGTCAGCTCCCGGCTCAGCTCCCGCAGGCGGCTCCTCTCCGCCGCCTTCTTCACCTCCCTCAGCAGGTGGCTCACCTCCCTTAGCAGGCGGCTCTCCTCCCTCAGCAGGCGGCTCTCCTCCCTCAGCAGGCGGCTCTCCTCCCTCAGCAGGCGGCTCACCTCCCTCAGCAGGCGGCTCTCCGCCTTCTTCACCACCAGCAGGCTTGCAAGCTTCCAGCAGACCGCCGATATCTAGACCCTCGAGAATCTCTTTCAGCGGACCCTTGAAAATATCCCCCAAGTTCTCTGCGAGGATTTTTACGCTGGAAGCACTTGCGGCCTTGTCCTGAAGTGGCCTCAGGGACATGGCATGAAGAAGGAGTGCAATGCCCTCGTCGGATGCCGAGCTTCGTGCTGCGAGTGAGTGGGCGGGAGCGGCAGCCGTTATGCCAGCATAACAGGCTCCGATGATTAAAGATGTCTTCATTATGGGGGCTTGTGTGTGTTCTGAGAGGATCTCCCAATGTTAGTCCAGAATCTGCTTAATGGCATAAGTTCTTGGGCTTACCGAGATAGCCAGCAACTGTCCAGAGCTGAATTTGCAAGGAGTCGCTTCTTTGTGTGGGTGCTGATAGAGTGTTTTGCTGTACTGGCTTGGGAGGCATGGTTGCTATTTAAAGTATTACTTTCACTTCAAATTTAACTATCAAGTCGGGCTGCAGTCAAGCTCTTCGTCAAGATGCAAGGCTTCCCGTTGATACTTGTGTTTCAGACACATGCTTCAGTCTTCGCAGCCCCTATGCACATTACTAGTTGCCGCTCCGTCCCGAATACTTTAAATCAATTCCAAATTTAATGCATGACTCCACTTAGTAAGTAGATCAGCGTCTAGTGTGTAGTATTGCAAAGCGTCGGAGACTCCTGACTTGTGTCTAACGACTTAGTGGCTAACTCTCACCTACCTTGCCAAATTGCGATATTATGACTGAAATATTTCAAGTAGAACTTAATTATATCTCGATTTAACCTATCTCTTCAATCTCTGGAAACCTAAAGTCTTACCAACGTATAAGCAGCTAACTTATCCTCTCATGTCAGTCTCATCTGGTAAATAAGCTTGTTGAAAAGTCAGTCTTCAAAGTCGTCGTTCCACACTCATGACTACGCCAACGTTTCAAGGTAGCCTTCATCCGGAGAATAACAGGACACAACCTCAAACATCGCAAACACAGCCAAGCATGTATAGGCAGCTAATTATCTACTCGATACGGTGGCTTAGTCCTATGATTAGGCCCTTGTATAGAACGTGTCGAATGCCATTCTATGGACTGAAACGACTGTCATAGGCACTTCTCAAGCATTTCTAGAAGGCACTATCCTGTTATTACTTAATAGCGCAAGACATCTTGAAAGTTCTCATTATGTTCTCATTATGTATTGCATGGACGTGGTAGGCGGGGCGGTTTCACTTCAGGCTCGGGTTTCTCCGTCCCGTAGGCCCTAGTGTGTCGCCTTGCCACTAATCAACTCAGACTTGGCATGGCAATATTCCTTTCCCGGTTTCGCCGTTTATAATGGGCTAATTAAAAGCCTTGGTAGAAATCGTAGGTGGCGCTGTCGCTTTTCTCGTTACGCTAGAACACATTCCTTGGCTAGCGTGTAGTGGCTTTACTTGTTTATTGTCTCGAGACGTTGAGACGATTAAGTTGGATTCAATTCTTTAGCAATTGGTGCTCAAGGAAATCCCTTGATAAAGAGCAGGTATGAACTTCAAACAGCCGCAATTTATATATCAATAGCCTGATCAAGTCCTTTGTATCCCCTAGCAATGTACTATTCGAACGCTAACGAGGAGGTGAATGATTTAGCGAGCTTGGAAGCCGTAAGGCCGAAGAATTCCACAGGTGAAGCCAAATACCCTGAAACCGCATAAGACTACAATCAACACATTAAACTACCGCAAGGAACGATACCATCCTTCTCCACGTCCGAGACCCTAGTATGGAGCCGAGTAGCCGTGGAGTCGTGGAGAAACGACGCCATACCAAATCTGCGACAAGTCCTCCCTCGGCTTTGAAACAGCGACGATACATTTCCAACTTGCCTCTGCATTAGGTTGCTATTTAAAATGACTAGCATTTAACAAGTCACAGCGCCCAAGGCTGGTTTTGCAGCCTTACCGTCGCTGATTTACACGAGACGGTCACGCCTTCACAGTACACAAAGGCCCTGAGTTGCGAGTCAGCGGCAGATTCCAGTCACCAGGATTAATATGTGTATGGAGACGATTCTTGTCAGATCTGCAAACGGAAATGTTGAACCGAGCGCAGAAATCTGTCGTTTTCTGTCATACAGAGTTCTAGACTAACCCAGGGGCCACAGTTCAATAGCGAGCGAGTGGCCTTCTCTTCTATATTTAACTTTCGCTGCATTCAAGGCGGATCGTGGCCCCTAGTGGATATGACTAATGCCGTTATTGGCACGATTCATTAAATAGCTGGGGTAGGGTGATTCCGTCGTTTTATAACACTATCGTTTTTATTCCGCTCGGATTGAAACGTCAGACAGTGAATAGGATCTGGCTGTCTCCTTTACCAAGGAAACTCTTCAACCATTTTCCTCTGATAGGTCCGCTTCACGTAAACAAGCAACAGTCCTCAGTAAACTACGACTAAGCCACATCTCAACTCAGATACAGGAGTACGGCCACGGACCTTGTTAACCAATCCCCGAGGTTCGAGGACAAGCCTTTGATGTCTTAGCTGTGTCGTTTCCGTCGATGAAGCTCACTAGTTTCGAGCTAGGCAGCTTGGCCAAAAAAAAACATATTACAGGTTAAGCAGCCGTGAAATTAGTATACTGGGTGATATTGAGACAGCTAATATCTGGCAATCGCGATATCAGATACTGAAACTGCATGAACCAGCCTCTTCACGAAAAATAATGGTAGTCGAGAATTAGACAGTGCCCCCCCTAATGTGAACCTTGATCACCACAATCGATCCTTTAAGGCTCAACCGGGCAGCTCTCATGACTAAAATAAACCCGTCAGTTTATATGGACCCATTGAAAAAGGTACCCTCGTCAACAACTCGACTTCATTGTGAGCGTCGATAGTTTGTTATAGTTCACATGGTCAAATAGCTTCTTCTTCTTCTTCTTACTTTTCTTCTTTTTCTGTTTCCGGTGGCCTTATCGACGGGCCTCCGTGATTGGGTCGACAATTGATCAAGCCCTGGCGGTATGTACATTCCGTTTTAGCTGACCGCATAGTATCTGTAATGAACATTTTACTTGGGTGGTAGTCTAACCGATGTATACATTAAGGGTTAGAGAGAACAAAGAAAGATTCTATAATTATACACGCGCCACACACCCACCACTATACGACACGTGCTTTCACAAGGTGTGTTTTTATTATGCAGGGAAGCGCGTGACTGCTACTCAGTGATCAAAGGAAACGTCATTGAGCA
Source organism: Beauveria scarabaeidicola (assembly GCA_037289395.1). NCBI lineage: Eukaryota > Fungi > Ascomycota > Sordariomycetes > Hypocreales > Cordycipitaceae > Beauveria > Beauveria scarabaeidicola. The sequence continues at coordinate 7,264 of JAEIJG010000999.1, forward strand.
GGCTCGGTTACGTCGTGGATCTCGATTTTGTGAGACATTTGAACCCGCGTTAAGCCCGATTTGATTGTTTATTCATATCCATTTTATCTCCAGTTGCACACAAACGGGGGTGGGGCTTGTTGAGTAAGATGACGCATACAAGTAAGCTCGGTCTGTCATCAAAAGGGACCTGCTTGAGATCGCTGGCTTGGCAGTTGCCTAAGGCCTGGCTGGCTCTTGTGACGATCGACATTCTACGGCAGACGAGCAAGGCTGTGGGGATGAGTGGCATCTGCAACAAACTCAAAGCCTTTGACGCGCGCGGTTGTGACATCACTGAGGATCGTATCTTGAGGGAGCTTGAATAGGTTTAAGCTGTTCCTAATTTCATGTGTGCATCGCAGATATAAATAGACGGGCATTTTCAGCCTGGAAGTGTCGGTGCGGCATCGACGAAAAAACACCAAAAAGTATCACACAAGTCATCAGACAGGCTCTGTCCATTCAGAATGAAGTTTCAAATTATTGCAATCGCTGCTACGGCAGTCTCTACTACACTGGGTGCTGCTGTTCAGCAGCGGGACGGGTAAGGTTTCTGCGCTGATACCATAAGAATTTAAGCGTACGGAGAGGATCTTTAAGATATGGCAATTCTGGTATTATTATCATGAGTACTTTCGGCATCCTTAACACCTTCTTTGGCGATACGAGAAGCGACGAAAGAAGCGACGGAAGATGACCCTCGTTAACCTCGTCAACGCGGCACTTACTGGCGACACCTCTGGTTGGCTGGAATAAACCACGGAGCGGAAGAATAGATCTTTATTTAAATTAGATTTTTATTACATTTTTATAAAAAGAGAAGCTGCTACGGAGTACATAGTGTTGGAAGCCTGCGCAAGCAGCCTAGCAATAAGACCTCTGATTGGTCAGAGGGCCGGGGTGGACCCACTTCCTCCAGGCACATAACCTGACGGAGGCTTCCACATAGATAGAATGTAACAACAAGCAAGAATAACCTCTGAATAACCTCGCAACCTACGATAATCATCGTGACTGTTCCAACATCATCGCTTTCTCTTCAACGGCCACGCCGGGTCCGCCCAAGGCTGCCAGCTTTCTATACCCAAAATGGTCTCCTTCTGGCCATGGAGAGTACGATCTCTTTCTTCTCCTTGTCCATCGCTACCAAATTTTCAGGAACGCTAACCCATTCTTAGAGCGATGATACGTCTCCCGCCTCGTTTGAAAAGACCCTTTCGGCACTTTCCTCAAAAATCACCACGACCCAGACGACGCTTGACAAGACTCGCGCCAGCGCCCGTCGCATCAAAGTTCTCCTAGTCCTCTACCTTGGCTTCGCATACCTTGTGTACGCCATTGTCCAGCTTGTCGTCGTCAAGCACGGGAACATGGGTGCTCTGGAGTGGGCAGGCATGGCCGGAGGCCCCGTCTTGTGAGCGCTCTCCATTGCCTCCTCACACCCAAGAGGGAAGCTAATTGAATCCGCCTCACCAGTATCATCCTCACGCGCAAGCTCATCGGCGTATACTTTAATTTCTGCATCGACTCTCTGAGCAAGCGCCTAAAGGGTCAGCAGGTACAGCGTGCCAAAACAATCCAGAAACTCAAAGATGCCACAAAGTACGACTCAACTATGGAGTTGATCGAAAAGTACGGTGGCGAGAAGAATAAAGAAGGCGCCCGACCCGACGGCGACAATAAAAACAGCAACGACAAGGACGGCAAACAGTCTCAATACCCCGCCCCGCCCACCGACGTCCCGAACCGCACGCGTCTTCCTCCGCCACCGACCGCCAACATCCAGCCTCGTGCCCCTTTGAATACAGGGCCTCACGCTTCTACATCCTCTTCTCCAGCGTCTAGCACCCTCGAACCAGGTGCAGAATTTGCTCCCAACGCCTTCTCCCATCCCCCGCCTCCTGCACAACCTCAACCCGCCTCTTACACTCCTGGCCCCCCTGAGACGCACTGGTACGACCGTATCTTTGACGTTCTTCTCGGCGAAGACGAGACCCACCCCAAAAACCGCATCGTGCTCCTCTGCCAATCGTGCCGGCTCGTCAACGGCCAGGCGCCGCCGGGAACGCGGAGCCTCGCGGAGCTGGGCGGCTGGCGCTGTATGGGCTGCCACGCGATGAATGGCGCCGTCGACGAGGGCAAGCGAATCGTTGATCAAGTACTGGCTTCTTCGCAACAAGATGTGGGAGATGAGGGATCGAGTCAGAGCGGCGGGAATAGCAAGGCGGTGGATGTCACTGGTACCGAGGAGGGCGAATCTGCTGCAACGGGCGTGGAGAGCCTCGACGGTGCGAAGAGACGCGCCAAGAGCAAATAAGTCCTCTTTCCTCGCACAATAGCTTCTTTTCTTTGTATTTATTTCGACTTGCACGGCCATGGCTTTTTTGCTTTTTTTCCTTTGTATTTTCTTTGCAAGTCGGGCGGTTGAGCATTTGGACAAGTGTGTTTGTTATACCAAGGGAGTTGGAAAGAGAAAGCAGTATTGACTCTGGGCGGGCGTTGGAGATGGCATGTTACATCCCATCTTGAATCAAGTCTTTCTCTTTTTAATCAAATATTTATTGCGCTTCCAAGAGTCATCTACATCTGCTTGACTACAGGCCGCTGAACCCCTCTCCTCGATGGTCACGCCCCGCATCGATGCACACATGATGTCTGACATGTCTCGTTACAGCGTCTCATCTATACCCATACCCCTACAAATACTAATACTGGTACGGGGCATCGTTGTCCCGATTGCATCTTTGCATCTATCTCACATGATCCCGCACACGCAAATACCCAACTAAACAAGCAGGAAAGTTCAATGGGCGTAGGAAGAGGGCGCCCTACAATGTTCATGCAAGATCAGACATCAAAAGGCATCAAAAGTCAATTATCATGCTGCACGTTTCCTCGACTGCGTGGACCAGCCCTCTATATCCTCGCCTTTGCTGCCGACTTTGAGTCCATCAACCTTGATGCCCTTCATGCCGGCCGTATCCTCCAGCCAGCTGTGCGCAGCCATTCCGCCCGCGTTGGCGCGCTTGTCCGGAATGAGCTCGAGCATTGGACTGAGAAAAGCTGAGATGCGCTTTGCCTCGTCCTCTTTGAAGTGATATTTTTCGCGCAACACGTCGGGAAGAGCCCAGTGGCGCAGGCGGTGAATGTTGCGCAGCTCGCCGCGGCGGTTGAAGATTTCTTGCGACCATTTTCCAGTGAGGCATGTACGGGGAAATGGACCAAGCAGCTCAATAATTTGGGCGACGTGGTCGTCGTCTTTTCCGTATTTGGTGCCGGACTGGGGGTCAAACAGATAGTCGCCAGTGATGAGTTCAAAAATCTGAACAGTTAGCACTGCTTCACGCAGATCTGAAGAAACTAAAAGAAGCTGAATCTTGTTCGCTTGAAATAGCCAGATCCCTGGGTTTGGGGACTCACCATGGCTGCCATGCTCCAGACGTCGGTACTGGCTCCCCACTTGGCGCCGAGGATGACTTCGGGAGATCTATACTGTCGCGTCTGAATGTCGTCTGTAAAGTGGTGGTTGACCCAGCAGGCGTTGCCGAGGTCAGCAATCTTGACACTGATAATGTCTGAAGCATGTGCGTCCTCAGCCTTGCGCTTTTCACCAGTGGCGGCGGTAGGGGACTTGTCGAGAGAGATACTCGAGACTTCGCGTGTGAGCATGTCACTGGTTGTGTTAGCAAATGTGTCAAGTTTAGGGGTGGTGTGTGTTTTGTGTGTGTGTGTATACATGTGTGTACATCTTCTAGTCTGACTCTCACTGCCTCCCTCTGTCTGTGTAGGTGTGTGTATGTGCACTTACGCAGTCTTGTCTGTTTGTGATTGGTCGTCCTTGGGTGAGGAGTCCTTCTTCTTGGCGTCTATCAAAGGTCAGTATCCCTTCACCACGAACCAAAGAAGGAAAGTAGTACCATCTAGCATCTCGCCGAGACTCGCCTGCGACGTGGCTGACGGAAACAAATTCGAGTGGTTAAACGACGAGTTGAGGGGTGATGGAAGAGGCTGACTGCCGGTAATGAGAGTCCTCCGGCGGCGACGGCCATTTCTGTTGTTTTCCTTGTCGCCGGTGTCATTCTTGACCACTTTTTTAACGATTTGTTCCACGTCGCCGATTTCGATCAAGACGTTTTCGGGTTTGAGATCGGTGTGGATGATGCCACAATGGCGGTGAAGATAGTCGAGGCCGAGCAAGACCTGCTTGGTGATTTGTTTGACAAGGGGCATGGGGATGCCGCGGTGGTTCCAGCGCTTGATCAGACCCAGAAGATTCTCTCCGAGGACCTCAAAGACCATGCATACGTGAGTGCCGTTGGGCCCCTTGTGCTCAAAGGAGTCGAGGAGGCTGACAACGTGCTTACGGCCGGGGTGGTCGGGCTGGGCCTGGACGATGCGGTTGAGAAGCTTAATCTCGTCGATGGCGGTCTCGGTGTAGTGGGCGGCGGAGCGGACGACCTTGAGGGCGACGTGCTTGCCCGAATTGTTGTCGCGGGAGAGCCAGACGGTGGAAAAGTGACCCCATCCGAGCTTGCGGACGACGGTGTACTTGCCATCCTTGAAGTTCTCGCCGACCTGGACGGGGTGATAGCCGCCCTTGCAGTAGTCTTCCGAATCCTCTTCGTCGGCTGTATTCTCGGCGGGCTCATCGGCGGAGGACGACGAGGGCGAACCTGTGACGGCGGAAGCGAGCTGTTGAGTTCTGCATCCAAAGAGAGCGAGTTAGCGAGTTTTGTTTGGGCAGAGCGACGATGCTGTTGACAGACGCAAGCGCAGGGGAGGGGGAGGGGCAGAGAAGACTCAAGCGAGGTAATGAACGGAAATGACGAGAAGAGGAGGGAGAAGAAAAGCGCGAATAAATCTATCTGACGGGCGGCCAAGCAGCGCACGCGAAAATATGAAGACAATGCGGCCGCGGCAGAATCACGAGCGGGAAGGGTGTGTCGTGCGGGCTAACGACGGGCTGGGAACGGCGGTGATGGCGGCGGCCGGGGGTCAGCGGCAGGAGGGGTGCAACCTAGACTTGATAAAGGTGCTCATCTTGTCAACATTGCGCAGCTCTGAGCGGGCAATGAAGAGAGGCGGGAGCGAGGCGATGGAGGCGCGAGCAGAATTGAGGCGCGAGACTGAAGATGGAGATCAAGGCAAAATCGAGTCTTGTCGACTCGAGTCGGGTTGCGCTGCAGGAGGGGTGCCTTGGTGTGGTGCGCTGGTCCTGTCCTGGTGCGGATGCGGATGCGGGCTATTGTTCGCGGGGCGGATGAGCACAGGGGGCCTGGTGGCTGATGCGTGGTGTACCTGGCTGAGTAGGTAGCTGGGTAGGTAGGTACCTAGTCTGGTGCGATGATGAGGCCTTTTGCTTGGACAGGACGACAGAGGCGCGATGATGCGAGACGATGGTGTTGCAGGTGAAAGCCCACGGCGGCGCCGGCCAATCTGCAGAGCAGATGCGGAGCTTGGTGGCAGCAGCAGAGCCAGAACCTGCAAGGGAATGACGGAGAGAAAGAAAAAGCTTCGGCGGCCAAAAACAGCGTCTCGGTCTCGCAGCTTATTTGGTGCGGGTTGCAAGGCCAGTCAGTGCTAGCGCATGCCAAAGTTTGCCCAGGCGGCCAGGCCAGTCGAGCGCAAGGGCCTGTGCCAGCTGGCAATTACCAGCACGCGCTGCAGGTACCTGGCTGAGGCAGCAGTGAGGCTCCAACAAAATACCTAATCATTCGCCACAACGCACAAGGGCCGCTGAGCCACTGAAAAGTGCACAACTCTTTTCTTGGAAAAAAGGCCAAGGACGCGACTGACCTGGACGTTTGCCCAGTCTCTGAACCCCTGCGAGATCCCAATGCAGCAATGCTTGACAGTCTTGTCCACTCCCTGCTTGCCTGCCACTTTGGCCCTGTAGGCTGTAGCCAAGCGCGGGCCAAGCTTCCTCACCACATCGCACCAGGAAAAAAAGACGCCATTTCTCTTCTCGCATCAGTCCGATTGACCAGCTATCCATTGCCTGCTGCCCGTCTTCGCTGCTCTGCAAAACTTGTTCACGGCCCTTCTTAGCGGGCCGCTTGCTCGGCCGCATGCATCGTCCCACCAACCACGCCCACCCATTCTTCGTTCGGCGCAATCTGTTTTGCGCAGCTTGCCCGCTTCGCAGACTTAAATCGTTTATGCCCCATGCATGAGGTCATGCGTCCTTCTGCTGCCCTGTCACGTTGTCTGGCTTTCCTTTGATGCAATCATTTGCTCTTGTTGCTGCTTGGTCGGCACATTTCGCGTTCCATGGAGTATTCGGCCGAGATTGTCATACCCCAGTCGTCGGAAAAGTATTATTCGTCTCGACGCCGATTTGATGCTGCGGCCCGTAGCTCTGGTTCATGGACAAGAAACCTTGCCCATTGTGTGTTCGGAGCTCGCTGTGTGCCGCGGCCACTTGGCGCGACCTAGAGAGTGAAGTTCAACCGCGGAAATGAAAATGTCACAAACAAACACCTACCCAGTCTTGTCTGCCGGCTCGGGGCTCTGTGTCAAAATCGGCGCCAGCCCATCCTTCTTGCGCTTCCTGGCCCCAACGCTGTCGCCGTTGGACGGGCCACCCGACACCAGCGGTGGCTTGGCCTCTGATGGAGCTTCACTGCCATTCATCTTGTTGTCGCGCAACTCTCGAGCTATCAGTGGTGTTGCACGAATGAATTCGTATTCGCCCTTGGTTGAAGAATCGTCAATCGCAAAGGTTTAAAGTCTAGGAGGTGGCTTGCGATTCGCGGAGATGAATGGCGACTGGCCAAAGCCCATTCGGGGGGGTTGCGCGCAACTCGATGCAGCTCAATGCGAAAGCCCTTGTCGACGTCGGTCGGGTCGGGAATGGGCAGAGTCGCGTAATGGAGAAAGGCTGCTCTAAAATTCAGAATGTCTATTTTGCGTGCTGATAAGGATGATGCGGGATGCAAGAGGTCCAAGTCTAATAGCGGTCCGTGTCTGTGACAAAAGATCTGGGGTCAGCCGATTACCTCACTAGACGGATGCCATGTGTCAGATGCTTGCGACGCCCAAACTGGCCGCCCACGGGTTTCTCAGCGACGGTGCGTACTTCGCACTGCCCAACGCGATGCCTAACGAACAAGAAGAAACGAGTGGGTGACACTGGTTTCCACCAAAGTCGCTTCGGACCCAAGCAGTCGGTGAATGAGTAGGGGCGCACAAAGCCGTTGTGACCTGTTGGGGCCTGTTGTGACCTATTTGACGCACCGAAACCCAACATGGCCGCATCTCTCGCATAGTGCAGCAGATAAGTGCAGCGACAGCATCGGGCAGGGATCAAAGGGCCAGCGGCATTCCATGCATACAAGTTACAACGACGGGCACAGCTTGGCGCCTCGCAGCGATCTAGGCGCAGCGAGGCGGTGCGCGGGGTGTCCCAGGCAGATGGGAGGGGCGCATGTTTATTCTCAACGTACCTTGCTGATTTCGATAGAATTGGTAGCTGACGCTGTAAGCTGTACAGTAACGGGCCCGGAAGATTTTTTGTACGTGTATTATCCAAAGGAGAAAAATATGGCGGCAAACAAACACAAACGGTGGTTAGCGAGAAGAAAAAACGATACCCGTCGAACAGTGAGGCGAACGAGAAATCGGGTCCAGAAGCCACTCCAAATTTCATGCAGCGACCGACAGGGAAGCGGAGCTACCCACCTAGGTAGGTTAGTACGCAACCACCAGGGTTGGAAAAAAGTCAGTGACTATTTTGATGACTGGTGAGTGACTGGAAAAGTGGGGCTGACTAAATGAATTAAGTCAGTGGCTAGTAGTCAATAGTCACGGTTACTATAACTAAAATCAGTTATAACTACTAGTGACTAACTTAATTTATTTAGTTATTAAGTCACTTTTAGGCCCTTAAATAAATAAATAAATAAGAATAACTAAAAGTAACTACTTAAATATAATTAATTAACTAAAATAGTTATTAAATTTTTAAAGATATATTATAAGACTATAGTTTATATTATACTTAAAAAGATTTATTATATTATTATAATCTTTATATAATATATTAAAATAATATATATTAATATATTATTTTATTAATTTTATATTTTATATTATATTTAATTATAACTATAATTCTAAAAATATAACTTTAATATATAACTTTATTAATAGACTCTTATATTTTCTTTTATTTTTTTATAA
>JAEIJG010001000.1:0-15459 GCA_037289395.1 Beauveria scarabaeidicola
GAAGTCTTTACTAGTTCCTAGTAATAGAAATTATTAGAGATTAAAAGAATAAGAAGGTCTAGCTTTCTTAGAAGTCTTATATCTAGAAAATTATATACTAATCTAAGTATAATAATAAGAAAAAGGTCTAGATCCCTCTATTAATAGAGCCTCTAGTTACTTTTAATAGTATAGCTAAAAAGAAGGCTATTACTCTTTACTAATTAATTATTAGATTAATTAAGTACCTAGTTATAATAATTTAACCTAATATTACCCTTATTACCTTAAAACTCTCCTAATTCCTTACTAACCCCTCTTAAGAGTATATTAACTAAAGACTTAACTATATTTAATATCTAAATTAATCTTAAGACCTCTATATTATCTTTAATAATAACTAAGAAGAGCTTATAACCTATATAGATACTACTTTTAGTAATAATCTTTAAAATAAAAAGAGCACCTAAAGGTATATTTTATAGCTCTTTAGAGGCCTTATCTTTTATTACTTAGCTAAGTAAAATATAGTTATAACTTTATTAATAGAAGCTAAGCTTTTAGCCTTTTCTTAGATAGTAAAAAAGATTATAATATTCTAATACTTATATATTAATATTAATTTCTTTTTTAATAGTAATATTAAGCTCTTTTATAATAATAGTTAGATAATTTAGTTAGTTAAAGAGGACCTAGTTAAGTTAATAATAAAGCTTTATTATATTAATATTTATAATTATTAGGTCTACTAGAAAGCTAAAGCTAGTACTTTTAACTTATAATAGAAGTCTATAACTAAGATAATTATAAATAGCTTTACTAAGGCCCTTAGTAGGTAAAAATTTAATTAATTTATTAAGATACTAGGCCTTAAGGTAAGACTATTACTAGTAGAGGTGGCTAAATTTACTACCTAGTAGCTAGAGCTAGTACTACTAGTAGCGCTTAATAATAATAAAGTTAATTAGCTAAAATAGCCTAAATTTAACTTTACTAATAAATTTATTATACCTTAGTAGCTAGGTATAACGTTATTACTAGCTAGCTAAGTATAATATATAGTATCTCTTTAAAGCCTAAATAACCTTTTATTAGGTAAAATAAGTATATTATTTTCTAACGCCTAATAGCTAAGTAGTTTATATTTAAATATAACTATAAAGTTATTAGGTTAAGTTAGTATATATAGCTTAAATACCTTAGTTAAGGGATACTAAAATAATAAAAAACCTAATAATATAAACTATAACTCTAATAAGCTTATATAGTTTTTATAATACTTAGTTTCTTTTTTCTTTTATAAGAAGATTAAATTTTTATTTTTACTTTAAATAGCTTATATCTTTTTTTTTATTTTCTAATATATATATATATATAGTTTTTTATAAATATTATACTAATTAAAGGTTTAAACCCTTATAATAATATTATTTTTTTTACTTATTACTATATACTTAAAAATACTAAAAATAACTATCTTTAATATTTATAATATATTTTTTATATCTTAATCTAGAGTAACTTAAAGCTAAGGGGGTATATTAAATAGAAGGGTGTTATAAGATAGACCTATAGGATTTAGTACCTATAATAGGGGTAATATTATATAGTAGAAGATATACCTACCCTATAAGGGTGTCCCTCGTTCCCTCTCACACTATAGCTTCTTTTACTCCTTAATTAACACTATTTCTATGCCTAATCACTGTTCCGCGTGATATGTAGTGGGTTTAGGTGGATTCGGGGCTTGAAACTAATTTTAGCACGGATGCTTTTAGAACTCCGTTCGCCCGTACAAAGTTTGCTAGAAAATGGAAAGAAATGGTCAGATTGTTCTTCATGTCCTGCTAAATGTCAGCCAGACCATATCTGCGTGTCGAACTACCTAGCCTCATGACATTAACGTTTATCAATGAATCCAGCTCAACGTGCATTCCAAATTCGAAACAACTGAATACATAAATCTCTTCTAGCAAGGGAAACCATTAACATACTATCTTATCCGTATAGCATCGTGGAGAAACAATCGCAAAGCCACATCTCAGCCATCAGATTCTTGCCACAAGCCACCCCCAAAGCCTCGTTTTCCTACCACCAACGTAAATATCATCACACAGCATCCTCTATCAAGGGAGGCTACGAAGCCAGTCTGTTTGGTAATTTTGTCCTCCGCAATCCTTTCTGTTTTTTCCCTATTATAAACGGCCAGAAATTAGACAATAGGCTTATCGCTTGATGCATCGCCACTTACTCATTAATAAGATGACGTCCATACACGGATTAAGTTGTAATTGGGCCAAGGTTAGCCTGTTTCGCCATCCGTGCATGTTCAGTGGTAAAACTAGAATGGTTCGAGAACATGGACGGAAATCCCGCAGGAATAACGCTAACGCTAATGGACTGGACTGGACGAACTTGACAAATTCCAAGCTTCTTTTCCATGTCACCGGAAATCGCGCAGGAATAACACTAATGGACTGGACGAACTTTACAAAATTTAAGCTTCTTTTCGATGCCGCCGCTAACAATATGGATAATGCATTAAACTAATCTGTACGCTAGAGAGAATCAAACTAATAAATAAAATAATAAGCAAAGCTGACCACCCCCTGCTGGTGGCGTAACTGGCAGCAAGTCTCGGAAAACAACCCCGTCAACCCTGTCCAATTCAGCTGTGAGTCCTTCTCAGCCTATTTATACACGCTCCTCCGCCCACCGGAATTTTCTTTTTTTTTCTCTTTTCTACCCTCAACCCCTATTTCATACAGCTAATCGATACGAAATACTGGCTTCAAGGAAATACCATCATGTTTGGCACCCTGACATGCCAACCTCAAGAGCCGTTGACGTTCGTTGAAAACGTGGACTTGGCATCCGCGCTAAACCGCAACAGAAGAGACTGCCCGCACATTTCGTGTGAGTCTTGCCGACAAAAAAAGGTAAATTCCGAGTGCATTTCTATCCTCTTTAAGCTTTCCCTTATACTGATGAGAATAGATCAAATGTAATGGTGACCCTGATGGCTGCGACAAATGCGCCGTCAGCTCCATCAACTGCCAGTATGCCGTTCGAGATGCCAGGCGTCGAAAGAGAAAAACAGCGACCGAGGATTGCAACGTAACCAATTCGTTAGAAACTAATCCCACTGATATCAATGGCAATGGGTGCCAGTCACAACAGACCTTGGAGCAGACGCAGCAACATTTTGCCAACGGTGGCAGTGGGCAGAGCAGGAACAGCAACAGCAACAACAGCCGCAAAACTATCCACCTAACAAACGATATAACACAACAAGACATGGAATGTGATATGATGCAAGCCATTTTGGATAATGACAGCGACTATACACAGTGGTATCCGTCCCGCTCTGCCGCATCGACCAAGTCCACCTCGGACTCCGGAATTGGTATGGATGACTGGGCGAGTATCACTGCTCTCATGGATCAAGCCGTTCCTAGGAATTTCGAGCCCGATTGGATAGATATGGGTGTTCGTCCTGGTGATGTGGAGAAGGGCACAACCAATTCGTCAGACGAGTGGAATAATCTGCGTTCACGTCTCATGACACCCAACAATAGTCATGGCCCTGCCACAACATCCACCTCCACGTCTAAAGCCCACAGTCTGTCATCCCGAACCAGCATCACAGATTATGGCCAAAGCGAACAAAATCGCCGCCTCCGTGCCAGAGCTGAAGTATATGAGGAGGACGACTTGCCTTTCGAAGATGGTAGCAGCTGGCAACCATCGCCTGCATCAATGTCATCCAGAAGGAGAAGTGTCAGAAGCAGAGATGGCTCTATGCTCCCTTCTGGGTCTGAGGTCTTCAAGTCAGCACACAGGCGTGGAAAGAACCCAATTCAAGGCGATGTTCCCGGCGATTGCGATTGTTTGACTACGACTGCCGCCCTGTTAAACGAGCTGGATGGGAGAAGCGCCGATTACGGTACCGAGTCGGTGGATGTCTTGCTCGGTTACTTGCGAAAGGCCCTAAAGCACTGCAGGGGCGTGCTGGAGTGTGGTATTTGCGCCTCGAGGGGGGAGATCGTCATGATTCTCGCCATGGCTAGCCAATATATGCGTGTCATGGCTGAAAATGTTGCCTCCCACTGCATCTGGCTTCAGGAGTCGTCAACAGCATCATCAGCATCACCACCACCATCTTGGACTAGAAGCTCCAAGCAAAACAATAACGCCCAATATCATATCTCGAGTCGAGATGACCATTCTGGTGCTCAAAAAGCAGGTGATGACGACACGTCTAGCTCTGGTGACGCTATTGATAACATGTGGTTTTCCACCTACAGAATTGAGAGCCACGATGAGCGGCTTCACGTTCTAACAACGCTTGTATTGGTGCAAATTACCAACCTTTGTCAGTTGTTGGGAATGCTCAAGCACCGGTGCGACGGGAGAAAGGGGCCACTTTCGCTGGTCCAGGGCGCGGAGAAGCGATGTAAGGAGGTAAGCGAAACTCTGAGAGAGAGTGTTCTCCAGAGGCAAGTGACGATTCTATGAGACAAAAGCTTTTTTGGGGAAAATAATCCAAGGGTTTGGTTATGATTTCATAAATAAAGCACTTTCTGTATTTTAGACTTTGTTTAGCGAATCGTATACTGCAATCAGAGATTCGCCATGATACTCAAGTGTATCTCAGTAACTAGTGAATAAAAATTGCGTAAAAGAGCACCATTAGAAAGCCTGAAATAAAGGGCTGCTTTTGAATCATACAAAATTACTCTTAAGTTAGCTATTATCTTGGTCTTTATTTTTGTGACTGCTTGTAAGCCAGAGTATTCAAATCCAGGCTCCTAAAGACAGACTAAGACGTACAATAGTCATGTACGTGCGCAAGGAAAGCCCTTTTACTAGCAACTGGCCTTATTCTTACCGGGGGTGCAGCTCATCTGTACCTCAACCAGAGGTCATCTGACCCCGAGCGGGGCAAAAGCGGCAGAAAAAATGTTGATCGATGGCAGATGCGTAGGATATGCGCTATATATACTCTTTTAGCCCTTCTATCAGCATATGCCTAGCATATACTTATAAGTAAATAGATAATAAAACTACTAGGCATATGCCTAGCATATGCTAGTAGTTACCTAGGTTAGTGGTTAAGTTAGTGGTTAAGTTAGTGGTTAGGTTAGTGGTTAGGTTAGTGATTAGGTTAGTGGTTACTAGGTTAGTAGTTATTAGGTTAGTGGTTAGGTTAGTAGTTAGGTTAGTGGTTACTAGGTTAGTGGTTATTATGTTAGTAGTTATATTACGCCTAAGAAGGTAATAAATAGTAGTAGTTATAATAATAATAAAGCTTAATTCTTACTAGCTAGTACTAGCCTAATTCTAGCTACTTATAGCTATATATAAGCTATATAAGACACTTTTACCTGCTTAGTTAGAACTAGCCACCTATAGTTATTCTATAGTCTAATAAGTTAGGTTAGTAGTTAGGTTAGTAGTTATTATTTTAATAGGCATATGCCTAGTATATGCCTATTATATATTATATATACACTGTATATGTAATATATATGCTAGAGCTACTCACCGCCTTTATACTTTTTGCCCCGCTCCGGGTTAGATAAGCTATGGTTGAGGTATAGACGAGCTATGTGCCCATTCTTACCAGACGTGCAATTTTACGAGCACATAGCTCATCTATACCTCAACCATAGCTTATCTAACCCCGAGCGGGGTAAAAAGTATAAAGGCAGTAAGTAAACCTATTGGTATCACAAGGGTCGTATAGTACAATACGTAGGGTTCTTTAGTGTTAATGTTCTTACTTTAATTAGGGCTATATTTACCTTATTAAGAGTTATAGGTCTATAATATAATTTATAAGTCATTTAATAATATAAGCTAATAAAAGTACTATATTTAGTAGCTATAGCTAGTAGCTATAATACTAGTAGTCTTTCTTTTTTAAGGCTAAAAATTATTAAATTCCTTAATTTAAGCTAAATTAGCTTAATTCTATTAAAAATATAATAAAAAGTAGATTCTTCTAATATATATATATTTAATATATCCTTCTTTTACTTTATACCTTTATATCTTTATACCTTTATATTAGTTTTTCTATTATTATTTTTTTATATTATTATAAGCTACCTAGCTTTATATTCTAATATTAATCTTATTTATATTAATAAGGCTTTTAAATATTAGATTTAATAATACCTTTATTATAATATTAGTTAGATTATAATTACTATTAATTTATCTTATCTTATATATCTTTCTTTATTTATATAATTATTAGAGTATTATAATATTAATTATAAGTTATTTCTCTTTTATAGTACTTAATTTAACTAAGTATTTATATAAAGAAAAAGAGTTAGTTATTATAATTATTAAGATCTTTAGGAGGCTAAGCCTCTTAATTATTATTATTAATATTAAATTAAGTAGTAAGTATCTTCATAAGTAGAAAACAGCGCGTGACTATATTAAGCCTAATCTAGTAATAAAATTAGAAAATAACTTATTAGATAATTAAAAACACTTAAATCTACCCCTAGATAATATTAGCTTAAAGCCACTTTACTAAGGGTAGTTATAGTAGCTAATTTACTACTAGAGATATACCTAGATATATCCTTATAATAGAACTATACTATAGTAAGCCTAATATAGCTATAACTAGATAAAAGATAAGATCTAAAAGAGAAATTATTAATAAGCTCTTTTTTTAATTAAAGATAAGTATAAAGACTAAGTAAAAGAGTTATAATCTAAATATAAATAAATATAAGCCTAAGGTAAGGCTAAGATAGCCTTAGTAAAAATAAATAACCTAATTAGCTAGGAAATAGTCTAGGCTATTATTAAAAAGATAATTATCTAAATACTAAAGGAGCGCTAGAGTATTAAATAGCCTTAACTACTATCTTAAGTATAGTTTTATATTAAAATAATAATAATATAAGGCTAGGTTAGCCTTAGGGTAAAATTAGTCTTAGTAAGGTATAAATAAGAGTGAATTATTAATATTAAAAGATATACCTAGGAGGTTAAAGATTACTCTTTATAAGAGGTTATTATAGTAGTTAATAAGGTAATCTAGGTAAATATTATAATAATAATATATTACCTCCCCTTAGGGGATATAGCCTTAACTTTCTATTAAAAAGTAAAGGAATATACTAAAGATAAGCTTTAGGTAAAGGTTATATTTAAGCCTAAGGTAACCCTCTCCTAATAAATTTATACTATAATAATAAAAATAGTCTTATTTAATAAGATTTTATAAGATATCTTTAATCTTATAATAATACTCTTAGCCTTTAATAAAGTAAATATTATTATAATAAAAATATATTACCTTTAGTTTAAGTCTAAAATAAAGGCCTTAATAATTATTAGAACCTATAATATAGAAATAGTAAATTACCTTTATAAATAAAGAGTTTTCTTTAACTCTTAGATATTCTAATATAAACCCTTTTTAAAGATAATATAACCCTTATAATACTTCTAATATTACTAATATAATTATATAGGTAGGTTCTACTAAAATAAGAAATAATATAATTAGTATATTTACTAGACTTATACTAAAACTAAGCTATATTTAACTAAAAAAGATAATAAGAAGGAATTATATCTTAACTATAAAGGTAACTACCTAATATAGTCTTAAGACTACTTTATAATATAATAATATTAGAGCTAAGCTTAAGAGGTATATTATTTTAGACTAATATAATTTAAGAGCTATTACCTAAGCCTAAATAAGGAGAGACCCCTAAGGTCTCTAAGAGTATTATTACCTTTAAAGAGAGCTAGGAGTATATAGCGCCTAAAAGGGCACTCTCTAGGACCCTCCTTATTAGCCTTAGTTTAAAAGCCCTTCCTTATATAGACTAATATATTAAAGTTTAACTTTATAAACCCTAAAGTAAAGTCTATAGGCCTAGTGCTAATATTACTAACTATTCTATAGTATAAAAGTATTATATTTACTTTAGGAGAAGATAGGGTTAAGTAGGTGTTATTATTAGCCTTAATACTTAGAGAATATAATTATACTTAAGGGGACCTACTCCTACCCTTATTATTATTACTAATAGTTATAAAGCTAATTTAAGATATAACTATAACTAACCTAGCTTAACTTAAATAACTAAATAAAGATTTTATTATAAAATATTTATAAAGATAATAATAATATCTAGCTAGCCCTCTATTAGGAGGATAACTATAATATTATTATAATCTAAAAAGTATTACTAAGTAGCCCCCCGCCTACCCTTACCTTAATACCTTACTAGCGCTTATAGGGGGGGGGAAAAATAACTATATATATATATAAAAGGATTAAGAAGTTATTATAAGAAGTTATAGTTAAGAAAGATATATACTATATTAATCTCTCTATAGACCCTCTTATCCTTATAAACCTTTATATTAAACCTAGTACTAACCTATATAGGTTTTTTTATAATATCTAGGTAAGAGAGGCCCCTTAAGTAGTAGTTAGAGACTTTAACCTCTATTACCCCTCCTAAGATCTCTATAATAAAAAATCTATATTTATAAATAATATAATTAAAACCCTTATTAGTATTAAGACTATACTAGTTATACCCTTAAGGATAATAATATAGTTTTATTATAACTACTATATAAATACCTTAGACTTACTTTAGGCTTTACTAGTCTTATAAGGTAGGTATATAACCTTAAACTAGAACCTAGTTAGGTTAGATTATATCTTATAACTATTAGAACTCTAAGCTTATTAAATAGAAGAGAAGAGGCTAATAAAAAAATAAAGGATAATTAATATTACCCTTATATTAATAAAGATATTAGTTTAGCTCCTAGCTATAACTAAGACTTTAATAATAACCTTAATAGAGGTAGAGGTAGCTTATAAGAAGCTTATAATAATAATAAAGAATATTATAAAAAAAGCTATCCCTAAGATAAGCCTTACCTAGGTCTAAAAGCTAGAGTAGTAGAGTTAGGTAATTAACTAAGTAGTTATTATAATAAAGAGATTATAAAGAAAGGCCTAGAGGTTAAGAAATAAAGTTAACTAAGAAGCTACTTATAATATAAAAAAGACCTAAGCCTAAGCCTTAGCTAAAGTATAAAAAGCTACCTAAAGAATATATCTTAACTTATTAGGAGATACTCTAGCGCTATAAAAGTAATATAAATAAGTAAAAGGATTTATTATAGGCTATATAGCTAATATAATCTTAGAGCTAGCCTAACTAGGCTAAGACTTTTTAGTATAGTTAAGAGAGGAAAAGGTAGAGGTATTAGCCTAAAAGTTCTTCTTAGCCTTAGTAATTATTAAACTTAATAAGGCCTTAGATAGGGAATAAAGTACTTTTACTTATATATAAGATATAACTAATATCTTTATAACTATTATTATAAGTAAAGTAAAAGATATACTAAGAAACTATATAATATAAAACACCCTAGACCTAGATAAGGTCCTATATAGACTTCTAAAGGCCCTAAGCCCCTTACTCTATAAAGTACTAGTAAAGATCTTTAATATATCTCTATAGACTAGGTATTTCCTAGTATAATATTAGTCTAGTATTATTATAGTCCTCTAGAAACTAGGGAAGACCTTAGATAACCTCTAGATAGTAAGAGGATAGTGCTTAATAACTTTACTTAATATAACTAGTAAGCTTTTTAAGAAGATTCTTATTACCTATATTATAATTATAGTAGGAATATATTAACTTTTATTAGAAAGATAGATAGGAAACTAAAGATAAAGGTTAATAGAAATAGTAATAATAATAGTAATTAAGCTTATCTATATAATATAAGCCTATAATAAAGTAATATTACTTTTATAACTAAATATAACTAATACCTTTAATAATATTAATTATAAGTTACTTATTTAAGAACTCTACTACCTTAGTTACTTAGAGTAGATTCTTAATCTCTTTTAATTTTTCTTTAATAATAAAATAAATTAACTTTATATTAATAATAATCTTATAAAAGAAAAAATAATCTAATAAGAAGTCCCTTAAGGCTTATTACTATCTCTTATCCTTTTTATTTTCTTTATAACTTTACTTTATAAAGCCCTTAACTTAGCCCTAAGCTTATATATAGTTAGTTTTATAAATAATATAAACCTATTATATATAAGTAAAGATTATAATAAAATTAAGAGCTAGTTAAAAAATACTTAAATAATTTATAAGAAGTAAATAAAAGATTATTATTTTAGCTTTTTAATCTTAAAGTTTAAGTTATTATACTTCTAATATAAGTATACTTTAAATCTAGGCCCCTTTATACTTAGAGGTAAGGAGGTAGAGTTATCTAAAAATACCTACCTTCTTAAGGTAACCTTATTAGTAAGGTTAAGATAATAGAAATAAGTTAAGGTTATATTAGGGAAGATATACTTAGTATTTTATATTTTATAACTTATAGTTAGAAAGTTATAAGGCTTAAAGGTTAAGGAAATAAGAGATATCTACTTATAAAAAATCTACCTAATTATATTATTTAAAGTAATAATATAATATAATTTTATAACTAGCTTTATAAAAGGCTTAATAAGACCCTTAAGGGAATTATAAATAAGGTACTTATAGGTAGTTAAGGGTACTTTTAGAGTTACCTTTACTTACTATATAAAGACTAAGCTTAGAGTTCTCTTAATAGATATCTACTTAATAATATAAAAAAGTAAAACACTTAACTAATAAGAGGCTATAAGGGCTATAGCCTAACTCTAGTATATTATTATATAGGTATTATTAGTAATCCCCTTTTTTTATTATTAATATTAAAATAAATAAATTTTATTACTAATAAAAAGCTTATATTAAGACCTACTAAAGATAAATAAGGGGGCTCTAGAGGGAGACTAATATATACTTAAAGCTTAAGCTAATAAAGTCTAAAGAGTAAAATAGGAGTATAAGGAGATAAAGAGCTAAAGATAAGTAAGATAACTTACCTTATACTTAGTATATAAGCCCTTATAAGCTAAGTATAAAGCTAAGGTAATATTACTCCTTTATATATTATAGTATATAAGCTTAATTATATTATAATTATAAATAAAGAAGATTAACCTTAATATCTTCCTTTATAAGTACTAAGTACCTAAATATAATATAAGAATATACTAATATAAGAATAAGCTAGAGGATATCTACTATATACTTTTTTACTATAAGCTAATAGGCTAAGAATATATTTTTAATATAGCTTTACTTTAGGAGTAGTAAGATATACTTTATATACTAGACTACTTAATTAAAAGTAAGAAGATTATAAAATAAGTATATAACTAGTATAAGTTAATATATATAATTATTAGGCTTAAGATAAAGTTAGAGGGAAATAGGGATAGGACTAGTATAGAGTAGGGGTAGAAGTAAAGAAGGGCTTATAAAAGGGCTTAGAAAATAATTAAGAAAAAGGGCCTTACTAGCCCTTACTAGGAACTAATATATAACTAGAGTTAGATAAAGAAGTAAGGGTTTTTTACTATAGTCTCTAGTTTTTCCCTTACTTATAAAGATAGAGGGATTAGATAGATATATATAGTCTAATTAGGGTAATTTAATAATAATAATAATAATATTAAATTAAGAATATATATAATATTTACTCTTTATATTATATTATATAATTTACTTATTAAGGTACTTTATATTACTCTTTTTAATTTAATTAAACTATATATAATAATATTACCTCTTAAGAGGCTCTAGTTATTAGTTTATTCCTTATTATTTAAGATAATAATATAACCTAGCTAAGAGCTTAAGTCTTTATTATTAGTAAATAATCTATTAATAAAGATAAAAAGCTTAGCTTTAATAAGGTTAATAAGGATATATTATAATACTTTTATTATATTATTTATTTACTATTATAAGTAGTAGTAGAGTTACTTAAAATTATTATTATTTAGTTCTTTTTACTAAGCTATTATAAAGAGGTTATAAGTAACTTCTAGCTAATAAATAAATAATAAATATACTCAATAAGCTTATTATTTTATATACTCTTACTTTATTATTAAGAGGGCTAATCTATTAGCTTACCCTTTTTAAGTAATTATAATAAAGTTATTAAGGCCTAAGGTGATTTAATAACTATTAAAAAGTAATAGTATTTTTATTATAAAGAATTTCTTTAGTTTAATAATAAATCTAATAATTATAAACTTTTTATTTTTAAGTTAGATAAAATTCTTATTACTTAGGCTTATTATATTATCTATTTATATTCTTATAAGGCTAAATTTTTTTTTTATAAAGATTATAAGGTATAGATTAAAGGTTAAAGTAATTATACTAAGCTACTTATTATAGTACTTTAAGTAAGTTATTTACTAGTAAGTACTTACTTTTAAGATATTATATAAAGGCTTAATTACCCTTATAATTATACTCTCTAAGTACTAGTTATAAAGCTATTATAATAGCTTTATAAAGATAACTTATTAAAGTAAAGGATTTAATTATATATATACCTAGGTAATATCTCTTATCTAGAGGCTAATTCTTCTTTAGATAAATAAGAGAGCTAATATAATAAGTAGCCTTTAGCTATTTCTTTAGATTATTAGTAATTTTATTAATATAATAAATTTACTTTAATTATTATAGTTATAAATTATAAGATAAGATTTCTTATAAAGCTTATTAATACTCTTATCTTTTACTTTATATATTATTTATATCTTAAAGAGATAATATTAATTATATTTATTTTTATTATATTATTTAAATTAGAAGATACCTTTATTAAGTAATTACTTAACCTTATTAGAGTTAGATTTTTTAACTAACTAGCCTAGTATAATTACTAAGTCTTTTTCTTATAACTTAATAACTAGCTTTTAGTTAATTTATTCCTTAGTAATAATAAAGGCCTTATTAAAGAGGGTATTATTAAAAAAAGCCTTTATTAAGAATATTTTATTAAGTATAGATTTATTATAAGATATCTTATTAAAGAAAACCTTATTAAAAATAAACTTAACTAAAAAGGCCTTATTTTAATTATATTTATTATATCTTAGTTATATTAATCTTCTTAGTACTAGCCCTCTTTCTAATCTCTTTTCTCCTTCCTCCCCTACTATTATACCTCTATTACTATTAGGTTTACTAATAGTGAGAGTAGTTATAGTACTCTCTCTACCGCTTCTTCTAATAGCGCTAGGCTTACTAGTAGCGAGAGTAGTTATAGCACTCTCTCGACCGCTTCTTCTAACGGGGGCGCTAAGCCCGCTAGTAGCGAGAGTAGTTATAGCGCTCCCTCTACCACTTCTTCTAGTAAGGGCGCTATTAGTAGTAAGGATAATTAGTATACTCTTTATACTACTTCTTCTAATAACACTAGGTCTAGGTTTACTAGTAATAAGAGCTAGGGCTTCTCTTAGATATAGTCTAATAACTATTAATTAGAAATTAACTAGGCTATATAGTATATTTAAGATATAATATAGTTAATAAGTGAGTTATATAGATAAGTAAGTTATATACCTACCTTAACTCTATAATATTTAACTATTAATAATTTAACTATAATATAAAAAAGAATCTAAAACTAATTAGAATTCTCTTCTTAATTAGTTTTTATATCTAAAGTATAAGTATATATATTATATCTAGTCTAATTATATATATTATATTACTAACTATATATTTTAATCTTTATTTTTTAACTATTATAAGCTTATATTTTATTTTTTACTTAATTATTAATATTTATTTACTTTTTTAAATCTCTTATATCTTATATAAAAAATAATCCTTTAGTTTATAATCTAGTTTTTTTAGCTTATAAATATTTACTAATTAACTTATTTATAATCTTAAGCTTATATACTTAAGTATATAAGAATATAACTTTATATATAATAATTATTATATTTTTTTTAAAATTATTAAGTATATTAAGACTTTTAATTAAAAAGTTATTTAAATAATTAGTAATTTACTTTTTTAGAATTAAAGACTATAAAACTATTTTAATTATAATACTTAGTATTTAAAAAACCTAAGAATTAGCTAAACCTAGATATAAGTTTAAAAGACTTAGTATTATAAACTTTAGTTCTAAGATAAAAATAACCTTTTTAAGATTAAAAAAGGTAATTCTAATACCTTAAAAACTACCTTAGATATTTTCTTTTATAATAAACTTATTAAAAGTATAAAAAAATATAAATAAAAAATCTTCTTTAGTAATATATATAATACTAGCCTTTATAAAATCTTTAATTTATTACTTATAAGCCTTTTTAAGTAAACTAAAATAACTAATATTTAAAGGCTAAAGTATATAAGAAAAATAAGTAAATATATAAAAAGTAATAATCTTATTCTCTTAGTAAAAAAGCTTAAATATAATTAAATAATAACTTTTATAGTTATTTAAAATAAGAAAGTAATAAGTATTTTTATTTTAATCTTTTATATATTTATAAAAATACCTTATCTAATCTATACTAATTTTATTTATTATTTAACTATTTAAGCTTATATTAATATATTAATTAAAGGGTAAGTACTTATTTTTATACTAAAGTATAAGGTAATTTTAGCCCTTTATTATTATATATAATAATATTAATAAGCCTTAGGAATTTACTACTTAAATTATAGTAACTTATTCTCTATTATTAGGTTATATTACTTTTACTTTTTTAACTTAATTAGAGCTTATAATAATTATTCTTATTATAATAAAGCTTATTAAAAACCTAATTTTATTAAAGTTATAAATATTAGATTTTATAATATTATATTTTATAATTATATTCTCTAAGAATATAAACTAATTATAAATTATAATTAGATCTTTATATTTAACTCTTTAATAATTATATTTTTATTAAAAATATATAATAAA
This sequence comes from Beauveria scarabaeidicola, assembly GCA_037289395.1. NCBI lineage: Eukaryota > Fungi > Ascomycota > Sordariomycetes > Hypocreales > Cordycipitaceae > Beauveria > Beauveria scarabaeidicola. Next base: position 14,866 of record JAEIJG010001000.1, read on the forward strand.
CTCTAGTTATTATTATATAAGGTTTTTTACCTAATATATTCTAATATATTTACTATTATATTTAATAAGTAATTAGTTTATTATATCTTTTATATTAATATATTAAGGGGGGAGTCTTTATAAGTTTAGTTATAAAATATATTTTACTATAACTATTAGAATAGGGTAGGTTTTAGTAGTCTTAATTAAGTAATATAAAAAGGGTTCTATTTATATATAATTAAGGCTATCTATAGTTAAGTTACTATAGCCTTTATAGCTTATAAGTAAAGTAAGGTAAATTAGCTCTTTTAAGGTATAACTAGCTATTATCTAAGGCACTTATATAATTAGCTACTTAAGCTAGTGCCTTAAATAATACTAGTAAAATCTCTTTATAACTTAATTTTAGCTAATTTATTTAAAAATATAATAAAAAAAGAAAAATAATAAATATATTATTATTAGTATCTTATTCTTCTAGTACTAACCTCCTCTTACTACTACTACTATTAATGCTTATATAAAGGAAAATCTACTTCTTCTATTAGGGGGGGGGGGGGGCGGGTTTTACCTATCTAGTATAAAGAATAGAGGATTCCTCCCCCCCCAGGC
>JAEIJG010001001.1:0-15418 GCA_037289395.1 Beauveria scarabaeidicola
CTAATATAAGAGATATAACTATAATTTTTCTTATAAAGGTATAAGATAAGAATAAAGAAGTAAATAAATATATTATAGAACTTAATAAATAATCTATACCTAACTAATAGGTCTTTTATATAGAGTTAACTATATATCTAAAAGACCTCTTAGTAAATAAATAAAAGATTTAATAACTTTCTTTACTATATAACTTAGATAGAGATACTACCTAACTTAATATATATATCTATATAATATCTAGTATTCTCTAATATATTATTATAAAGCCTAAGTAATACTATATAGCTAATATTATTAGATAGAATATACTCTTTAAGGTAAACTATAAGTAGCCTAATATTAAGTCTAGTAAACTATTTAACTTTAAATATATATATATAACTAGGCTTTAGTATACTATAATAATATAAAGGCTTATAGCTTATATTATATAATATATATACTCTAATAAATAATTATAACTATACTTACTATATTAGCTTATTATAGATTAAGAGTCCTAGTATAAGGCGCTATAACTCTATATAGTATAGGTAAGTAATAAAAAAAATAGTAGGCTATAGAAGGCTATTATAAAAAGAGGTAAATAATAGATAATATAACTATAAGATATACTAATATAATATAGATTATAAATAGAATATACTAGCCCTATAGTAGGCTTTATTACTATACTTAGTATTTACCCTAATAATAGATAAGAGGGCTACTTTAACTTTACCCCTAAACTTTCTACTATCCTTAGTATAATATATTTAATAATAATTAAGGCTATATATTAGAATAAATAAGATAATATAGAGGAGAAGGTTAATACTAGAATCTTATAAGAGTAGGCTAAAGATAATATCTAATCTATCTATATAAAAGTTATATAAATAATAACTAACTTCTTACTATAAGATAATAATAAGTAAGATATAATACCTATATAGTATATATACTAGTTATATAACTATAGACTAAAGGCTACTAGTAATATACCTATAGCTAGCTACCTCTTCTAGGATAATAAGGACCTTATAATAAGAAATCTCTAATTTAATATAAGAGAGATTAAAGAATATATTACTATTATAATATATATAGTATATATAACCCTCTTCTACTAGCTACTCTTTATAAAGGGGACTAGTAACCCTTAGCTATTATATAATAGTAAAGATAAGGAAAAGACACTTAATATATATATAAAAGCTATTAAGATAGATAGTATACTACTAAAGATCTTATAAGATATAATATTTAATAGCCCTATATAAGACACTATAGGCCTATCTATAAAAAATAAGCTTATATGCCTTAACCTAGATAGTAATAACTAGTTATTTAGCTAGGTCTAGCGCTATAAGTCTCTCTAGTCTAGGTTTATATTACTAAGGGGTATTACCACCCTTAAGCTTTACCCCTATATAATATACTTATATAAGGAGGCTATAAATAAATTTATAAAGTTTATCTTATTCTTTATCTATATAACCTATAACTAGCTAGCTAAAAGCACTAAGCTTTTTAGTATTAGGTATATAAACTTAGCTAATAGAAGGCTATATAATATATTCCTTAAATATAATAATATTATTATTATTATCTTAGTATATAAAGGCTATAGCTAATTAGGTAAGGAAAAGGTTATCTACTACTTCTTCCTACGCCTAGTTAGGGAGCTCTTTATATACTACCTCTAGCTTATCCTACTATTCTAGTAGGCTCTCTTATATAATATATAAGAGATAAAGCAGTTATCTAACTTCCTATAGCTAGTTAATATAAATAAAGATAGTAATATAGATAATAAACCTAAGTAAGAGATAAGCTTATACGCCCCTAACTATAATACTAATAATAGTAAGAGTAATAGTAAGAGTAAACTAGCGCTACTTACTATTTAATATAACTACTAATATATATAAATAGTATATAGTGGGCTAATTAGGTTATAAGACTCCCTTAGGGTTATATATATACTTAAATAGGAAAGTAATACTAATTATAGTAATACCTTTACACTTAGCTCTTAGCGCTATATAGCTAAGTATATTAACTACTACTACCTTTATAACTATATACTAGTATATAAGAAGATAACTAAGGATAATAGTAACTTAGATAAAGAGGACTACCTACTTAACCTATAGTTAGTATACTTATCTAAGATAGTAAGTAATATATATAGCTAGCTTATTAATAAGAAGAGCTTTAAAGATACTAAGTAATATAACCTATTCTACTAAGCTAGTATATAATAGTATAGGCTTCTTAGCTTTAATTAATAACTATATAGTATTAGTAGGAAGTACTTAAAAGACTATATATATAATAAACTTATTAAGGCTACCTAAGACTATTATATTATATAGCTTAGCCTAATAAAGCTCTTTAAAGCTATCTAGTATATACTAAGATTATAAGCCACTCTCTACTTATAGTAAAAGACTATATTAAAAGATATTATAGTTAATATTAACCTTATTATAGTTATTATAAGCACTAGCGCTAGTAAGAGTATACTATTTATACTCCTAGCCTTAGTCCCTATAAGTAACACTACTATTATTATTATCTCGCTTATCACACTCCTTAGTGACCTAGTAGCTTACTACACTACTATAGGTATTAATATAATAAAGTAGTAGCCTAGTATTATATATACTAGTATATAGCTTATCTTTACTATACCTAAGTTAATAGCTATTAAGTTATTCTAAGACTATACTAACTAACTAATAAGGTCTATAGCCTTAGATAGGATTATTATTAATAAGTGTTACTATATCTTAGAGAGTATACCTAATTTCTAACCTAAGATAGTAGAGCTTAAGTAGCTAGCTATACTTAGTATCTAGCTTATATTCTTAACTACTATACTCCCCCCTTAGTATATTAATATATTCTTTAGTATTATATATATTAGGCTATATAATATAACCTTATACTAGTTTAGTATAATCTAGTTATTATATATACTCTAGGTCTAGCTTAATGTCTATAAGCTAGGTATATCTTATACCTAGTGCGTAGCTATAGAGATTAGGCGTATTATTACTACACTCTATAGGCTAGGATATAAGTTTATTATATATTACTAGTTTAGGGCGGAGGTAGACTAGCTTATAGGCTTACTTAGCTTACTTATATACTATAGTGATATAAGCGCCTATAACGAGAAGGCCTATATAATTAAGTAGTAGGCGTATGTGCGGGACGAGGTCACTAACCCCTTAACTATTATTCCTATTATTAACACCTATTTCTAATAGTTCTATATATAGTAAAATTCCCCTATAAAAAAATAATAAGGGACTATTAATAATAAAAGGGAGTAATAATACTAATAATTAAATAAATAATATAAAAAGTATTATAAAGTATAAAGTACTATTAACCTTACTAATAATAAAAATAAAGGTTAATATTTCTAATAATTATATTCTAATAATAAATTAAAGGGTTAAAATTTTATATAGAAAGGTTTCTAATAATTATAAATAGAGGTAATAATTACCTAGTAATAATAATATAATAGTTAAATATCCTAATAAAAGGGTTATAATAAAAAGATAGGTTTATCTATTTTTAATAGAAGGGTTATAATAATAAAAAGGGGTTTAATAACTACTAATAATTCTAATAACTATATATAAGTAATAAGGTACTAATAAAATTTAGCTAAGGTATATTTTTAATAAAGATATAGTAATAATATATTTACCTACTATATAGTAGTAATAGAATACTAATAATATTAAATAGAGCTATATTTCTAGTAAAATTATAGTAATAATATTAAGGAGAATTAATTAATAATAATAAAGTAATAATAATATTATATAGAATAACATTTCTAATAGAGGTATACTAATAATACTAGATAGAGTTATATTTCTAGTGAAATTATAGTAATAATACTATAGAAGATTAATTAGTAATAATAAAATAGTAATAATATTATATTTAATAATATTCCTAACTAATATATTCTAATACTAATAAGTACTACTAGATTTCTAATAAAGGTATAGTAATAATATTATATATATTTATATAATAATAATAATATAGTGATAATAGTATATAAGCGTATATAATAGAGATAAAATAGCGATAATAAAGTGTAGATATTATATAGTAATATAAATATACTAATAATAGCGCTTAGCTCTATATACTAACTAAAATATTCTAATAATAATATATAAGTGTATATAATAATAATAAAGTAATAATAATTCTAGTTAAGAGCTAAGATAGCTTAGTTTTTAAAAAATAAGAATAAGGGCTATATTTACTATAATATATAAGGGGAATAAAATATTATTATAAAAGGGGTAAATAGAGATAGTAATAAATCTCTATAACTAAAGTTATAATAAATATATACTCTTATTATACTATAAACACTATATCCTATAGATTTAAGATAGATAATATAATTATTAATATAGAATATAATATTTTTATTTATAAAATATATAAGATTATAATACTTAGATTAAAAGTTAGATATTACTTTCTTAAAAGTCTATATAGGTAAACCTAAACTAAATATAAATAACTATAATAGTAAGCGTCTAAATAGTAAGTATTCTAGAATAAAAAGGATATTACTATAAGAGTTAAGATCCCTATTAACTAGTAACTAATACCTAAGCTAGGTATACTACTAGATAATAGTTTATAGTATAAGGTAAATATTAAATATAAGTATATTACTAAAGATAAGAGGTATATATAAGAGTATATATATAAATAATATAATAAAAGCTACTAAAGGACCTAAGGATAATCTTATAAGAATACTCTATAATACTAAGAAGAGGTACTCTAGAGTAAAGGTATCTATTACTAATAATTATTTCTATCTAGCCCTAGGAGCTAATACTTTAAAGTCTATATTAACCTATTTACTTAAGTAAATAAAGCTAATATAAAAGATATAACTATAATTTTTCTTATAAAGATATAAGATAAGAATAAAGAAGTAAATAAATATATTATAGAACTTAATAAATAATCTACGCTTAACTAATAGGTCTCTTATATAGGGTTAATTATATACCTAAAAGACCTCCTAGTAGATAAATAAAAGATTTAATAACTTTCTTTACTATATAACTTAAATAGAGATAATACCTAACTTAATATATATATCTATATAATATCTAGTATCCTCTAATATATTATTATAAAGGCTAAGTAATACTATATAGCTAATATTATTAGATAGAATATACTCTTTAAAGTAAACTATAAATAGCCTAGTATTAAGTCTAGTAAACTATTTAACTTTAAATATATACACATAACTAGGCTTTAGTATACTATAATAGTATAAAGGCTTATAGCTTATATTATATAATATATATAGTCTAATAAATAATTATAACTATACCTACTATACTAGCTTATTATAGATTAAGAGTCCTAGTATAAGACACTATAACTCTATATAGTATAAGTAAGTAATAAAAAAAATAATAAGCTATAAAAGGCTATTATAAAAAGAGGTAAATAATAGATAATATAACTATAAGATATACTAATATAATATAGACTATAAATAGAATATATTAGCCCTATAGTAAGCTTTATTACTATACTTAGTATCTACCTTAATAATAGATAGGAGGGCTACTTTAACTTTACCCCTAAACTTTCTACTATCCTTAGCGTAATATATTTAATAATAATTAAGGTTATATATTAAAATAGGTAGGATAATATAGAGAAGGAGATTAACACTAGAATCTTATAAGAGTAAGCTAAAGATAATATCTAATCTATCTATATAAGAATTATATAAATAATAACTAACTTCTTATTATAAGGTAATAATAAGTAAGGTATAATACCTATATAATATATATACTAGCTATATAACTATAAACTAAAGGCTACTAGTAATATACCTATAGCTAGCTATCTCTTTTAGGATAATAAGGACCTTATAATAAGAAATCTCTAATTTAATATAAAAGAGATTAGAGAATATATTACTACTATAATATATATAATATATATAACCCTCTTTTACTAGTTACTCTTTATAAAGGGGACTAGTAACCCTTAGCTATTATATAATAGTAAGGATAGGGAAGAGATACCTAATATATATATAGAAGCTATTAAGGTAGATAGTATATTACTAAAGATCTTATAAGATATAATATTTAATAGCCTTATATAAGATATTATAGGCTTATTTATAAAGGATAAGCTTATATACCTTAACCTAGATAGTAATAACTAGCTATTTAGCTAGGTCTAGCGCTATAAGTCCCTCTAGTCTAGGTTTATATTACTAAGGGGTATTATTACCCTTAAGCTCTACCCCTATATAGTATACTTATATAGGGAGGCTATAAGTGAATTTATAGAGCTTATCTTATTCCTTATCTATATAACCTATAACTAGCTAGCTAGAGGTACTAAGCTCCTTAGTATTAGGTATATAAACTTAGCTAATAAAGGGCTATATAATATATTCCTTAAATATAATAATATTACTATTATTACCTTAGTATATAAAGGCTATAGCTAATTAGGTAAAGAAAAGGTTATCTACTACTTCCTCTTATACCTAGTTAAGGAGCTCCTTATATACTACCTCTAGCTTATCTTACTATTCTAGTAAGCTCTCTTATATAATATATAGTAGATAAAGTAGTTATCTAACTTCCTATAGCTAGTTAATATAGATAAGGATAGTAATATAGATAATAAACCTAAGTAAGAGATAAGCCTATATACCTCTAACTATAATACTAATAATAATAAGAGTAATAATAAGAGTAGACTAGTACTACCTATTACCTAATATAACTACTAATATATATAAATAGTATATAGTAGGCTAATTAGGCTATAGGACTCCCCTAAGGTTATATATATACTTAAGTAAGAAAGTAATACTAGTTATAATAATACCTTTATACTTAGCTCCTAGCATTATATAGCTAAGTATATTAACTACTACTACCTCTATAATTATATACTAGTATATAAGAAGATAGCTAGAGATAATAGTAGCTTAGATAAGGAGGATTACCTACTTAACTTATAGTTAATATACTTATCTAAGATAGTAAGTAATATATATAACTAGCTTATTAATAAGAAGAGCTTTAAAGATACTAAGTAATATAACCTATTTTACTAGGCTAGTATATAATAGTATAAGCTCCTTAGCTTTAACTAGTAGCTATATAGTATTAGTAAGAAGTGCCTAAAGGACTATATATATAATAAACTTATTAAGGCTACTTAAGACTATTATATTATATAGCTTAGCCTAATAAAGCTCTTTAAGGCTATCTAGTATATACTAGGATTATAGGCTACTTTCTACCTATAGTAAGAGATTATATTAAAGGATATTATAACTAATATTAGCCTTATTATAGTTATTATAAGTACTAATACTAGTAAGAGTATACTATTTATACTCCTAGCCTTAGTCCCTATAAGTAATATTACTATTATTATTATCTTACTTATTACACTTCTTAGTAACCTAGTGACCTACTATACTACTATAGGTATTAATATAATAGAGTGGCGGCCTAGTATTATATATATTAATATATAGCTTATCTTTACTATACCTAAGTTAGTAGCTACTAAGTTATTTTAGGACTATACTAACTAACTAATAAGGTCTATAGCCCTAGATAGGATTATTATTAATAAATACTACTATATCCTAGAGAGTATACTTAATTTTTAACCTAAAATAATAAAGCTTAGGTAGTTAACTATACTTAGTATCTAGCTTATATTCTTAACTACTATACTCCCCCCCTAGTATATTAATATATTCCTTAATACTATATATATTAAGCTATATAATATAACCTTATACTAGTTTAATATAATCTAGTTATTATATATACTCTAGGTCTAGCTTAATATCTATAAGCTAGGTATATCTTATACCTAGTATATAACTATAAAGATTAGGTATATTATTACTATACTCTATAGGCTAGGATATAAGTTTATTATATACTACTAGTCTAAAGTAAAGGTAGACTAGCTTATAGGCTTACTTAGCTTACTTATATATTATAGTAATATAAGCGCCTATAATAAGAAGGCCTATATAATTAAGTAGTAGGTGTGTATATAAGATAAAGTTATTAACCCCTTCTTTAATATTATTATAGCTACTAGTATACTTAGCCTAGGTATTAATATACCTAATGTCTATACTATTATCTATATAGGTATACTATACTTATTCCTTAACTATATATAGTAGATTAGCTAGGTAAGTAGGGCTATACCTAAAACACTAGTACTACTAATTGCCTTATGCCTTATATATAGCACTAATAATACTATAGCCTATTATATCTATAATAATAAGTATTACTAATAGTTTATTAGCTCTTTTATAGATAGTAAGATACTAGCCTACTTATATAAAGAGGGTATATAACTATATAATCACTACTTACGTAAGCCACCTAGTATATAACTACTACTAATACTAGTGTATAGTAAGGCGTTTAGCCTTAAACTACCACCTATATAAGGATATAGTAAGGCGTCTAGCCCTAAGTTACTACTACTATAAGAGCTTAGTAAGGCGCTTAGTATTAAGCTACTACTAATAATATAACTTAGTAAACCACCTTACCTTAAGCTACTACTAATAATATAACCTAGTAAACCACCTAGTACTAAGCCACTAATAATATAAGCTAGTAAGGTACCTAGGGTTAAGGTGCTAGTAACCTAGGGGATAAACTATATAGGAGATATTATATATTATATTACTATCACTATATATAAGCTAAGGCGTTATAAACTATAATAGAGGTTAATAAGATTAGTATAGTTATTAGGATCTTATAACTTATTAATATATATATTATATATCTAATCTATAAAAATAATAAAAATAGTTACTTAGACTATATTATAGCTATATATATAATACCTACTATATATAATATATACTAGTAATATAAAAAAATAAGAGATAATATAATAACCTAGATAAAGTATAAATTATACCTAGGGTATATAAAATACCTACTTCCTAGAGAATAATATTTTATATTTTAAAAGAACCCTAATAGTATATAGAAGAAGTTAGTAATATACCTAAATAATAGGCTTTTATACTTCCTTATTATAGTAGTATATACTAAGATAAGCTAGCTTAGTATATAGGCGTAAAGAGTAAGCGCGCTACCTAAGGTATAAGGAAGTATATATAAGCTAGGTAAGTAGCTAGCTAGCCTAGTGTTATAGTAGTAGGTTAGGGCCGCTAACCTATATAAGGTAGCTATATTTACTATAAAAGCTATTTATAAGTTATAGTTAGATAGTAAGAGGAAAGTATTATAGAGGGGAGGAGTAAGATAAGAAACCTATACCTATAAGCTAACCTAAGTAACTAGTATATTATTAGGTAATACTATAAGAGGATAAGAACTAATAGGGTAGAATAATTAAATATATCTAATTCTAGAGTATATCCTATAACTTATATATACTATAAAGACTATAAGCACTACTTTATAATAAGCTATTAATATATATATATAATAGAGATAAACTAATATATACTTCCTAAGATAGAATATAATTCTTATATAATTATCTTAGTTACTATAAGATATAAACCACTTATATAATAAAATATAAATATCTTTATATCTTATATAATTTAGCTAGTATAAAGGATAAGCACGCTATAGACTATAGCTAATATATAATAGCCCCTACTATACTTACCCGCTATATATAAGCCTTAGTATACTTAAAACTTATAACTAACTATTATACTAAGGTATAGTTATTATATAATAGCTAGTATATTACTATATACCTATCTCTATAGGCGCGCTTAGATAGATATAAGTAGCTACTAGTAAGTTTTATACTAAACGCTTACCTAAATCTTATAATAATAGATAATTCTTTATTTATATAATTATAAATAGAGAATATAAATATAACCTAACCTATAAATTATAATAAAAATATAGTAAATAGCTAATATTAATATAATAACTAGCTAGGTCTACCGCCTACTACTAAACCTAAACTTTTTATTATTATAAACCTAGAAAATAGCTATTTTATATTAGCCTACCCTATATAAAAATATAAAGTCTTTATAAAAGTATAAGGAACTATAGACTAATATCTAGTAAATAGATAAGTATTATATAGTAGTTATTTTATAATAGCTAAGCTTACTTATATAAAACCCCTCTTAAACCTTTTATCTTTATCCTATAGCTAAAAAGATAATTATAATACCTAATATTACTAATAATACTAGGTAACCTAAGAGGTATATTATTATTAACCTATAGCTATTATATAATAGCTAAGCCTATATTATATATCTAATAATATTATAGCTAAGGGCTTAAAGCCTAAGGTATTCCTAATTACGCCCTTATATAAGTTAAGATAGCTATAGACACTAACTAAACACCCCTAAGAAGGGGGGTTAGAGGAAGGGTTTATAGTAATAGTGACTTATAAAGGGCGTGCTAGGGAGACTAGCACTATATAAATAAAACTTAATAATCCACCTTAGTTAGTATAAAGTTTACTTAGCCCTAACTATAAGTAGCCTACTACTAGTTAGACCCCTAAATATAATATATAGCCTATTAAGGAGTAGCCTAATAAGGAGTAGCCTACTAAGAAGTAAGTTACTAAAGAGTAACCTACTAAAGAATAGCCTACTAAGGAGTAGCTTACTAAGGAGTAGCCTACTAAAGAGTAGCTCTTTAAAGAGCTTACTAGCTAGGAAGTTACCTCTAATATAAAAGAAACTAAAGATAATAATACTATTAAGATAGACTCTAACTTAGACTATAAGATAAGATATCTCTTAGATAAGCTTCTCCCTACTAAGAGTAAGACACCTAACTTTAACTACCTTCTAATATATAATAATATATATAACTCCTAATATATAAAGGCTATTATTATAGTCTTACCTTATAACTTCTAATAAATATTATAAGAGGAGTAGTAAGTGTTCTTCTTAATAAAGTACTAAAAACTCTTAGCTTATATAAGACACTTAGTTAAGGAATAATAAGAGCCTAACCCTACTAACCCTAATATATACCTTCTAGACTTTATCTCTTTAGATAAGGAGATAAAGTACTTAAAGGTTACCTTATATAATAACTACTTAGATCCCTAGTATATAAGTAGGTAGTAGGCTAAGGTAGTATTATATAAGAAGTATAAGCTAAGCCTAGCTAATATCTTTAAGTAAATACTATCTAAAAAGCCTATTACCTTAGGTATACTACTACTTAATATATAAGCTATCTTAAATATACCTAATACTATATTTACTACTATAATATAGCCTAAGTAGATAGCTATACTTAAGCTATTCTAGAAGGCTAATAAGGAGGTTAAGGAGTATAAGGCTTATAAGGCGGCTAGTAAAATATCTACCTACTTATAAGCTAAGGGACTAGTAGGTAAGCTAGTAAGAGTGCTTACTAGTCTAGTTACTATTAAGCCTACTAATACTTTAACTATTATATAATAGCTAGGGCCTAATAACACTATAGTTCTTACTAAGGCGGTTAAAGATAACTAGGGGCTATACTTTAAAATTAACTTTAACCTTATTACTAAGAATAGGCTTATATTATAAATAAGTATACTAAGGGACCTCTTACTTACTATAGTATGCCTATATATAAGTATTTTATTATATATTATTTTATAATAAGTACTTATTAAAAAGTTAAAATATAACTTTAAGGTTAAGATAAATAATAGTTATATAGAAATATAAACTACTATAAGTAACTAACTCTTAGAATTATAATAAGCTAACTTTATAGCCGCCTTAACTAGATTTATAGGTATTAACTATAAAATATAGCTTATCTCTAACTAATTACCTAAAAAAGTACTATAAGATAAGAGGAGGGCTACTATTAATAAGATTAGGGCCCTTAAGGTTAAGAATAAAACTAGGTAAGGTAAAACCGTCTAGCTTAAGATATATATTACTCCTATACTATACCCTTTTATTACCTTCGCCTAGAAGGATAAGGCATATACTAACTACTACTTTATAGCTAAACTACTTAGCTTTAATAATACCTACTAGCTATTTTACTTTATAGACTATAATAATAAGTCCTCTTACCTAACGCTAAAGCCCTAGCTATTCTATAATAACTAAGGCCTATACACTTATACTTAGCTTATTACTAATATAGAATAGTTATATAGCTTATCTATAAAATTTAGTTAGTATTTAAGCTAAAGGATAATAAGGTAGATTATTATATTTCTAAGTTTAATAAGATATAATAAGCTAGTAAAGACTAGGTAGTAAAGATAAGGGGTAATAACCTTATAAACCTACTCTAATCTATTATTAGCTATATTATATATAAAGATATAGAAGCTATATTACTAGTATAATAATAGTACTTAAATAACTATAGCGTATTTATTAGTAAGAAGAAGCTTAATAAGCTACACTCCCTCTTCACCCTCTACTACCACCTTATTACCTACTTCCCCTTATGTTTCTTAGATAGGACACTAAAGAGTAAGTATAATATATTTAGTATCTACCTTAACGCGTAGAGTGTTATATACCTACTTATAATATCCTTTATTACACACTATAAGGCAGCTATTAGCGCTCTAAAGTACTCTAAGTATAACACTAAGGCCTAGAAGGGTAAGGTAGGTAATAAGAATAATAACCTTATATATACCCTAGGGTACTTAAACAAGGACCTAATAACTACCGCTATAACCATAGGTTCTACGCCTACTATATCTAGTATTATTAAGGCTAGTACTATATATAAAGCCACTATTATCTAGGAGTTTACTAGTATATTTAAGGTTAACCCTAATAACTTTTAGGCGATTAAGAATAAAGAGATCCTTATAGATATATTTAAGGCTATACTAAAAGACTATCTCTAAAACCTATTTAAGGGTAATACTATTAATAACCCTAATAATAAGCTAGTTAAGGCTATCTCTAATATTATAGTAGACTATATTACTTTAGGTTAGGAATAAGATAACCTAGACTAGATAATAAAATATAAGTATATTAACCTATTACTAGGGGCTATAGAGTATAAGTATATTACTAATATACTAGAGGAGTTTACTAGTAAGTAATTATTTACTATATTCTATATATTAGGCGTTAGTATTACTACTAAGGCTATAGGTAGAATTACTACTAAGGCTATAATATAGGATAAGATATAGTCCGCTAAGTATACTACTTATATACTAGTATAAAGTAGTAATAATATATTATATATATATATTACCTAGGAAACCCTTAACGCCTAGCGTATAGGCTTTACTATAGATATCTTATACCCTAAAGCCTTTATAGTAATAAAGATAATAGGTAACCCTAATAACCTAGTTTACCCCTATATAGTCTATAGATCACTAAACCCTAAGCCTTACTAGGTAGTTAGTATATACTATAGCTATTACTAATATATAATAGCTAAGCCCTAATATATACTAACTAAAGAATAGATACCGCCTAGATCTTTAGATAGTTAAGGTCTATAAAGAGGGTAGTCTTACTTAGTAATAAGTATAATATAAGTAAGACACTAGCTATAACTATAATACTAGTAGAAAGTATATATAGGTATATTAAAAAAGTTAATACTATTAACTTTATACTTCTAGAGGGTAAAAAGAGATTTAAGCCCTCTATAATCTTTATACTATTATCTATAACTATCTAGTATATTAAGGATATCTATATATAGTTCTATAATACTATTAAGGTCTACGTTATATAGGGTAATAGTAAGATAAAGTATAGCCTCTATAATACTATTTATATTATTAATAATAATAAGCTAATCCTACTAATATACTAGCTTATATAAAAATCTAATAATAAAAAGGTAAGCCTATATATAGCTATTTTATAATAACTATACCCCTTACTACTTAATATTACTAGCTAATAGACTATAGACTATAAAAATAATTATTATTTTACTATATATTACTACTATAAAGTATATAGTTAAGAAGGCTAGGAATATATAAATTACCTAAGAGGAGCTTTAATAGATAATTAATAATAAGGCTAATACTAGTAATAAACTTAATAATAAGGAGCTTAGTAAGTAGGAGACTACCTATATCTAAGAAAGCCTTAATAAAGATAATATAGACTCTAAGAATAAGCTTATACCTAGCTTAACTATAATAGCTAAGGCTAAGAAGAAGACTAGTAAGGTAACTAACTTAAGTAATATAGTGGCTTTTAAGGTAAAGGTAAAAGATATAAAACTTTATATTAAGGGGTTTTAGGTCTACTAGACTATTATAAATAAAGCGTAGTTTATTAAGAACCTAATATCTCTTATTTATACTATTATTAAGGGTATTAATAAGGACTTTCTCTTACTTATAATAGTAATACCCCTCCTTAACTCTATCTATAATATACTTAGTTACCTCTACCTTATATAGTATAAAGAGTAGTTATTTAATTATACTAGTAATAATAAGATTCCCGCTACTAAGTTTTACTATAGAACTAACTAGTTAGCTATATATAGTAAGGGTATAAATAAGAGAAAACTACCTATCCTACTTAAGTAAGTACTTAGCTATAGTAATAACTATATAGCTAACCTAACTAAGTTAAAGCTATATAAGCTAAAGTACTATAAGGAGTTTAATAATATAATAAGGGGGGGTAAGAAGTCTCTCTTTATCCTTAACCTAAGGCTATTTATATAGTTTAGTAAAGATAGTAAATAGTATATTAGGATAGCGATATCTACTATTAAGCTAATACTAAAGATAATTAGTAGTAAGTAGGCTATAACCACCCCCTTAACACTATCTACTAGGCCCTATAGTAAGACTATAATCCTAGGTAGTAGTATTACGCCCTTTATTATTAAGATAGTATACCTAAAGCTAACTAATAATAATATAGTGTGTATTTAATACCTAGTCTTAGGCACTATTAAGATACTATATATAAGTATACCTAGTAAGATAGTAGCGCTTAATAAGGGCGCCTTATATAAGTCTAGTAGGATAATAATTAATACTAGGAAGTACTACGTTATAGCACTAACCTTATTCTACCTAGAGTAATAACTATAGCTAAACCACACTAGTAAGTGAGGGTTATAGTTAGCTAAAAAACGGAATTTATAGTCGTCCACATATAGACGGATTTCTAGTAGCTAAAGTCATCTACATATAGACGACCTACACACCTAGATTCCTAGCTACTAAAGCCGTCTATATATAGATAGATTTCTAGTAGCTAAAGTCATCTATATATAGACGACCTACGTAATTCCTAGCTACTAAAGTTATCTATATATAGATAGATTTCTAGTAGCTAAAGTCATCTATATATAGATAA
>JAEIJG010001002.1:0-15391 GCA_037289395.1 Beauveria scarabaeidicola
CTACCTAAGAGAGTAAGGTAATATAGTATATATAATATAATACTAGTTATTATTAATAGATATATAAAATATAGTTATTATATTATAATAATAAAATAGTTAATAAGTAAGGGCCTTACTAATATTATACTTAAAGAAGTTATTATATACTATAGTATATTATAAGGGATTATCTTAGATTATAAGTTAATTTTTATATTAGGGTTTTAGTAAAGTCTCTACTACTTACTTATATATAAGTAGTATTTAAGCGTTATATTCTATTTATAGATAGATAGTTAAATAAAGAGGTAGAATTAGGTTTTAGAGTATTATTTATATATTTTTTATAATAAGGAATAAGATAATTAAGTTAAAAAGCTACTAATAGCCTAATTAGTATATAATATAAGCCTATATAATATAATAAGTATAGTTCTAGTATATTTACTATATAGTAAGTATCTTAAATTACTAAGAGTAGAAGGCTACTTATTATAGTCTAATATCTAAGTAAAGGAGTATATATAAGAACTTAGAAAGGCTTATAAATATATTATAAAATAACTATAATAAAGCTATAAGGTATAGAAGAAGTAATATAACTATAAGTAAATAAGGTATAACTTTAAAGCTAATAATTAGGTTTTACTTTTTATAAAGAACCTTAATTTATAATAACTAAGTAAGAAACTTATAATAAAGTATATTAGACTATACTAAATTAAGTAATATATAAACACTAATAGCTTAGCCTTTAAGCTTTAGCTACTAATAATAATAAAGATCTATAATATATTTAATATTATAAGCTTAAAGTTATATATAAGTTATAAGAGAGTATTAGTTATATAGTAAAATTATATTATAGTTAAAGATAATATATATAAGGTTAAGTAAATTATAGCTTATAAATACTAAGGTAAGAGGTACTTATTCTAGATTAAATAGCTAGGGTATAATAAGGTAAAAAACTTATAGCTAAAGAGATCTAACTTTATAGATAGTAATATACTTATATAATATAAAGAAGACCTTTATATAAAGATAATTATAAAAAGATAATAATAAAAGAGTAAAAAGACTATAGTAACTTACCCTTATACTAAAAAATTAATTTATTAAAAAAAAAAAATTTAAAATCTAGCTACCTAACTAGTAAGGGTATATATAAAGAGTATATAACTAATACACTACTTAGGAGTAAAAGGCTCTATAACACTATTAGTATTATCTTAGTATAAGGGGGGTATTATACTTATCTCTATTATAATATTATTATATATAATAATATTTACTACTAATATACTATAAGTAGACTAGTAGTAGGTTAATAAGGAGTATATAATAAGAGAAAAAAGACTTACCTAAGTAACTTATATAGCTATATATACTTATACCTAGGTAATATACACCTCTAATATCTAATATATAACTAGTATATACTTATAAGTTATAAGCTTATTTTTATTAATTATCTTATATATCTATTTTAAGTATATTTATTATAACTAAAGTTATATTATTTCTATAATAGCCTAGTAAGTTAATTATAAGTTAAGAAAGAAAATACTATAACTATATCTTATTTTATAATAAAATAAGTAATAAAATATACTAAAGGTATTTAGTAATATTATAAGTAGCTAATTATACTAATATATATTATTTCTTATTATATAAGTAAAGTATATACTTAGATAACTTAGTATCTAAGTAAGGAATTAGTAAGAAATATATAGCTAGGGAGTAGGAGATATACCTAATATTTACTAGTACTTATATATTAAGTTATCTTAGCTTATAATACCTTATTTAGTATAATAATAGTTATATAGGATTTTAAATCTAGTAACTAGTTAGTAATAAGTATATAAAGATTATATAAGGAAACTTACTTATTATTAGATACTACTAGTAGTACCTCTACCTTAGTAACCTTCTCCTTTACTAATAACTAGGGCTATTTCTTACTAGATATAGTAGCGAATTAGTAGTAAATAAGTAATAACTATATAATAAAGAAGTAGTAAATAAAGAAGAGAAAACTTATATATTATTAAAAAAATAAAATTCTTTTATAAAATTACTATTTATAGAGATTATAAAGATATAATAATAAGTAAATTTAGTATTAAAAGAAGCTATTATTATATTAAAAGAGTTATTTAGAGTATAACTTATATTATATATAAGCTATACACCTATTAAGAGCTTATAGAGAAAAGGCTATAACTAAGTAATATATAGTAAGGTAATTAATAAAAATAATAAGTAAAAGGAAAAGGTAAGAGAATTAAATATATTATAAAAAAGAGCTATTTTAGAAAGAATCTATTATATATATAAGCTATATATTTATTAAGTATTAATAAGGAGGAAGCTATTTATAAGCCTAATATAATTAATATACTTATATATAGTTAGTATATATATAATAATAATAGGTATATAAATAAGGCTTAAGAGCTTAATATAATAAAATAAGCCTTACTTTAGATAAGTAAGGAGGTATAAAAAGAGAAGGTAGAAAGGAGGGTAGCTTATTATAATATAATTATATTATAAGTAAGAGAATATAACTATAAGCTTATAAGGCTAGGGAGTTAGGAACCTTAGTATTATAAGATAATTAGGGTAAATAGGGGTCTATATATAATAAGGGAAAATATAGCTATAAAGCTATAAGGTCCTTATATAGACTAAGTAAGGGAGATTCTTATTAGTAAATAATAGAGTTATATTATTATAATATAGCTATTTATTAAGATCTCCTTTATTACTTCCTTTATACTAGCTGTTATCTAATAATAATATAACTATTACGCCTAAATTAGCATAAGCGCTCTATAGAATAACTTAGCGCTTATACCTACGGCTTATATATAAACAGGTATATATTTTATAGCTAGTTTAATAGAATTAATAATTATTCTATAACTTCTATCTACATATTATATAGTTCTAGTAAGGAGTAAATAAACGATCCTATTAACTACTAATAATAGTCTTAAATAGAGGCTTACTAATACTAACAAGCTACTAGCCACTTTCATATAATAGAACGATAGTGCTAGATAACTAAAGCATTAGTCTAATAATAACTATATAGTATAACTATATAGTATACTTACTATCTTTATATATTTAGCCTTATTATAACTAAGCCTGAGGTTTACTTGACTAAGGCTGAGCTATGTGCTCCCTGTTTATGCATAACGACTTGCATACTACATACATATATCACATCATGGTGCAGCACCGCAATGCGCCCCAGGAGCTTAAAAAAATAGACTGATGTGATGTATTACGCTCTTTGAGAGTATATTGCATGATATCCAAAGCTGTATCGACCCGAAAAGACCAGAGGCCTAGTCTGTTACCGCGGGGATATACTCCCAGCAACGTGCTGATTGATACTCTACGGAAACAACCCGTAGTGTCTGGAAATCAGACAACTTTTGACATGTCGTGCCGAGCCAGAAGCGACTTGTACACCGTAAAGCTCGGCGGTATCCATTGGGTGGTACGCAGAAAAAACCACCCCTCATTTGGTTCTACGCAGGCTGACAGGAAGCCTGTTCACACCTCTTTGTCTTGGGGGGCTGCTGTAGAACAAATTTCATCAGACACTGATTTTGCCCACGTCCTTCCTGGTATATAATAGCTGTTGCTGGAACAGCCCCCCTGTCACTTGTTGAGCTACTCTTCTAGTCGTTTGTCTTGCTCAGTGTACATTTTTCTCAATTTTGCGTGGTGCCAACTGGTCGCTGGTGCATGTAATGACTGCTAATTACCTAGCAGCCAAAATGAGGAAGCTACAGAACGTCTGACTAGGCACTGGCTACATGTTCAACTTTCCACGGACGGGGCATCCAGGTTATCGAGGGTGGCTCCTTCCTCGCGAGTCCTCGCGGAAAGTCATTACTCCTGTCCAGATGCTTGATGCGATGCGCGAATAACAACAACATCGCATCTACAATTCTTCGTCTCAGACATACGTCCATTCTTTTGAAAACTAACATGCTTACATCATTTTCGATATAGTACTAATACTAGCGACGGACGAATGTGATACTCACCTCATCCTTGACATGGCTACACTCTCGACGCTCTCGTCCGAACTCCTGCTGCTCATTACCTCCTTCGCTAGTCTCGATGGCGCGTACCACTTGCTCTTCACCTGCAAAAAGATCAACAAAACTCTAGATGGGGAGTTATGGAAACTCGATGCCGTCCGTGAACAATCCCGCGCGTTGCGGTGGGCCATCGACAATTCATGTCTCAGTACTTTGCAAAGGGCCTGGGAATTCGGCTCCTCATTCGACTTGGACCCGGAGGGTGAAGGCATTCTGTCCTATGCGGCTCGGCTCGGCTCAGAAGAAATCATTGCCACCATTTTGCACTTCCCACAAGACGATCCTCGTGAGCCGCACGAGGACTTTTTCAAGGCTCTCGAACTGGCGGTAAAGTGGCGGTCTTCTTCATGTGTCAGAGTTTTGATAGGCATCAACCGGCGGGACGATCTTCCAATTCAATATTTATATCAAGAAGCTGTGCATTGTGGCAACTCAAGCACTGCTCGGCTTCTTCTGGGCCTAGGCGCTGATCCGAACGGCGGTTTCTTGTTTGATGTCTCAATCCTAAATGGCAATGCGGATGCCGTGAGAATGCTTCTTCAGCATGGCGCCCGCCTCCATAATGCTGACGATTGTCTCGAGCTCGCAGCGGAGATGAACAACCCTGCTGTGTTTCGAGCATTGGTAGAGCAAAGCCAAGAACTGAGAGGAAACTATGCTGGTGCATCGCACTTGTTGGGCCACTGCATCCAATTCGATGCTTGCGAAGTAGCCGAGGTGCTGCTTACAAATGGAGCATGCCTGGATATATTTCTCGATTCTGACTGTTTCCGATACACAGCGCTCCGCGGTAGTGTGAAAATGCTCAAGCTTTTGATCATGATCGGCGCGGGACCCACGGAAGATTACACCTTTGATAAAGCATTGCTCGACGCGTCGCTTCTCGGAAAGAACAACTCGGTTCGCTTATTTCTTGAATGTGGTGCCAATATTGACACACACTGCGAGCTAGATAGCACGCCGCTTCACTGCGCAGCTCAATTTGGCCAAGTTAGCACCGTTCAGCTCTTGCTACGAAGAGGCGCCAATCCAAACATCGTGAACCGCGGCGGCGAGACCCCCATGCATGCCGCAGCAACTTCTTGGGACGGGCGTGCCATAGGGGCTCTGAAAGAAGGCGGCACTTCTATCAGCGCAAGCAATGGAGTAGGCATGACTGCTCTTCACCTGGCCGCTGTCGAATCTGACGCCAAGGTGGTCAATGAGCTGATACGCCATGGAGCAAACCCCTTTAAACCCGATTGCCATGGCTTACGTCCTTTGCATTACGCCGCATGGTGCGGCAATGTTGAAGCGGCCAGTGCTTTACTGGAGGCGACGAATAACAGCGGAATTGATTTGAGCGACAATCGAGCTAGAACTGCGCTCTTCTACGCCTGTTGGAGGGGCAAAGTAGCTCTTTGCAGGCTACTTATCAGCCGAGGCGCTTGTCCGCTCATTACAGACTTCAAGCGAGCGACCATCTTCCATGCCGCGCTCAGAAACGGAAATCGGCGATGTTTGACCGAAGTCTCGGCGGCGCTCAACCTGGAGCAAAGGCAGGCCCTATATACTGTGCTAAATGGTTCCGAGCCTCATTTGCAGGACCTATCACCATTGTTGAATGGTATCAGCTTCGCTGCTTGGATGCGAGGCAGGAGGAGCAACGAGGGCCCGGGGGGGACAGAGAGTGCATAGTATTGCACAATATGTACCCAAAGCACCAATCCTGATGAACTATTTAGATGCGAAAATTGCAGCATGGGAGGGATACCGACGATATGCACGGATTGCATAGGCGCGGGCGCGCGGGACTGCCGGCAAGCTGGCCATGTGATAAGAAGTGTTATCGAGCGAGATTAAGAAGAGCAGTGGTTGGTTCGTATGTAGTGGTTTGCATAGAAAGCGCACACTAGTGGATATTGATCAGACATGTTTTTTAGTAGAGCACGTTGCCCAAGATGAGTGTCGATTCAGGGCGTGAGGAGATAGCGCCCATCGCTTTCCTCGACAACGTCACAGTAGAACTTGAGCCATTCTCCATAGGGCCTGATTTCCTTTGGCAGCTCGCAGACTGCATTCCTGACCCAGGAGATGATGACTTCTTTTCGTGCCGTAAACTTGAACTGCTCCGAGTCCTTGACACAGAATTGCCCGAGGAAATAGTCGACCAGCAGCATATGGGCAATGAGTAGTCTGGCTGGATGGTTGTCCGGGGCAATGAATGCCTGAAAATCGTCGTTGGAAAAGTAGCAGTGTGCCCTCCACAAGGCGGCGTGCGACAGCCAGGCCTGGAGCGACGAGACGCGCAGGCCCTGGACGGCATCCATGACGCGCTGGCAGTAGTATAGCTCTCGGGCGCCGCTGCAGAGCTCCTTGACCTTGGCGACGGAGGCGAGGAATTCGTCAACGAGGTCAAAGTCTTTGGGCTCTTCGCTCACAATTTTGGACAGATTCTCAGAGTGGCTCTCGTTGGTAAAGGTCTTGAAGACGGACGCCCCGTGGACAGGAATGACAAAGGCCCAGACCAAGGCGCCGGCTCTCGTAATGGTCATGTACTCTGTAATGCCGTCGGGTAAGAGCGTGGTCTGGGCGGCGAGGCAGATGAGGGCGGCAAAGAGAGAATCGGCATTGTCCTGGTCTCTGGGCGGCTTGGCAAACTGCTCATTGACAATCCTGAGGGCCGACACGCGGTGGGCGAGAGCCTGCGACGAGTAGTCAACGTTGCCGTGCTTGCTCAGATGCAGCGCCCCCAGCCCGAGAGCGGCGTGGGCGAGGCATTCCGACTGTCGAAACGGTCAGCGCGGGTTGTTGTTGTTGTCGGCCAACTCGCCGATTCGGGCCGCTTTGCACATACTTGATGCGACATGGCGGCGCATTGTTTCCAGACCTGGTCCGCGCGCAGCGGCAGGGACGGAAAGGCAATGTTGAGGAACTGGTAGTAGAAGCGGAGGTCCTCGAGGCAGAGGGGCGAAGGGCCGGAACGGACGGAGCTCGGCGCGGCGGCAGCGTAATCGCACAGCAGGGCGAGGCGGTGGCAGGGCGAGCACGTCGGACGCATCTCGTTGCACTTGACGTGGCGACGCTTGCAATTGAGGCATCCGAGGCGCGACTTGGAGTGACCGCGGCGGCTGCTGGTGAGCTTCGCGACGGCGGTGCCGGGGTCGTCATCGTTGTTGTTTCTGTTTGCGGCCGAGAAAAGCGACGAGCTCCCGGGGCTGCCGCTACTGCTGCCGCTGCCGCTGTCGCTGTCGCTGCTCGAGCTGAGCCTGTCAAGGGCCTTGGGCTTCATGACGGGCGGCGGGAGAGGACCGAGACGTGACCTCGCGCAGCACGAGGCGCGGACGCGGGAGCAGCACAGAGGTGGGGGACAAGGCAAGACCGCAGTGAATAGCTGAAGCTGTGCGACGATGAGCGAATGGGATTGACTGCGCAGGCAATGGTTCGAGGAATGGAATTGGACGTTACGAGGTACCACATGTAGAAGAAAAGTTGAAGTTGCAACGACAAACGACGACAAACGCAACGACAAACGCAACGACAAACGACGACAAACGACAACGACAAACGCCTGTCCACACCCGGGGACGCTGGTAAGGCTGGGCGGGGCAGTCTGGACGGCTATGAGGAAACAAGGTGAGAAAGGTGAGATGGTGAGATTGAATGCCTTTGAAGACGTGGCGCTGCAGAGTGAGTGGCTTCCAGTGGCTGATGCAGCGATAGGTGTCGCGCAAAAGCAAAAGGTGGCACCACCAATTACTTGGTGATTTATCAGGCCTTATATTGATAATAGGATCATCATGTCACATCAACACGTGCAGCTGTCTGTGCCTTTTACTTACCGACATGTTTGAGGCGAGAGCCGCACCCTATCTACAGCATCCAGGAAAAAGGGCAAAATACTTTCTTTGTATGCAAGAAATCACATTGATATTTGCTGCATGTTTTTGTGGCAGGTACATTCCCGCCGTCCCGGCTCTGACACTATGTATTTAAGCCCCAAACTTTGAATGTCCGCTTACTTGACCTGATGCCAGCCTTGATTTTGCCAACATCCGAGGCACCATGTCATGGTGTGGAGGAGATCGGGATTTTTAAAGTTCGCCACTCAATCGAACTTTGCAACTATGAAGTAGGCAAGTGAGCATGAGGGTCTCATTTCTCCGCACGCACGACACTCCTCCTACATGACACATTCACGAGGCCAAAACTGGAAACACAGGCTGCTTCATTAGACTCTGCTAATCAGGCTAATGTATCGCTGCTTTCGTCATTTACAAGAAATCCCGCGCATACTCTTCGTACTCGGCCAAGAAACTCGACACATCAAATACCTGGTCCATGTGTCGTTGCTTCAGGACATTTCCTCCCGCCCTGAGGTATCCCTCTCTGAAGGACCTGTATAAATCTGGACGTTGCCCAATATTTGGGATGAATAGCTGGTTGTCCCCCGTGACCATGGCGCCCTTGAATGCTTGATACACTGTGGCAGGCTCATCCGTCAGGTCCACGGCATCGCATTGACCAAAATCGAGCAGAAATAGCCCGACTTCCCGCTCTTGGACAAAGTTGGCCGTCTGCGATTGAAGCCTCGTCCCCAACACAAACTCGACGTCGTCCCCGTTGACGCCCGCGCCCCAATGCATAATGGCAAAAGCCGCGCCCATTGAGTCAGCAATGTAATCAACATCTAGATCTAGAGACTCCATCATCGCGAGATCCAAGGGATAATTTCGAAGGAAAGTCTTTTCCTTCCTGGGTGGCATTCGGCCCAAGTAGGTCCTTAGCAGACAGTGCTTATTCGGTATAGCATCCAACATGTCAGGCGACCCTTCGACGTAGCCCACGAGCGCCCTCCGCACCACCTTTGGCATGGGCAAAATCCTTTCCATTTCCGCAGTATTCTCCGGAGCACAGTCCTCCCCGGGGAATCCAGCAAATTCTCTGTCTGCAAGCTCTGCAGCCTTTAGAAAACGACGGAGCCGCGGTACTTGGACTCTGCAACGAGCACCAGGGGCAAATCTGTCAAAAGCTGTCACAACAAGCCCATGAATGGTGTACTCATGCTGGATATTGGTTGGCAGGGCGGCATTACCAGCATGTTCCTTTTTGAGAACATGCAGTCTTCCTGGCTGTTCAAAAACTGCGCCTTGGAATCCTCGCCCAATCTCCCTCATGATCCGGTTGCTAGCCGACTGAGGAATCCCATGTTGCGCCGCATATGATGACGCAGTTAAAATAATGCGGCCGACATGCAGAGATTGGCTCAGAATTTCTTTATTCGACCACGAAGCAAGAGCATCCGCTCGTAACGTAGTCATTTCGCGGATTGCTTAGCCAGATAGACGGAAACTCAACCACAATGAGAGAAATAAGAGCAACCAGAAAGATCAAGATGGCCAGAAAAATCGAAAGCAACAATAAATATGAGACCAGTAAAAGAAATTAAAAGCAAGAGGGGAAAAAAAGCACAATAAAAAGAATACGAGTTAGGCAGCAGGATTAACCAAGTAAGCCACAGTAGCCACCGATGCTTACATTTTCATTATTATTTGATACTGGAAAACCGATTAATTTGCGTCCTCTCGCATTCAACAAATTCGAAAGAAATATAGTCAGCTGGTAAAATGCAGCACATCGGAAATTGATAAAGCCGCATTGAACTCAAATGCCCAACGCGTGTCAGACAAGTCGTACATAGTTTCTCAGCACCATGCTCAGAATCTTCGCATCAACTAGAATATTACAGCCAACACAAACACGAAAAGAAAAAGAATTCCAATTTAAGAAAATACATCCTAACTTGCACTCTCCAAACCTACAATATGACGGATTATCCAACCGATACAGTGCCAAAGGGCGTCGTGACATTGTATGAGTCATATCGGCTCAGAAAACGTTAAAACACAAGACGACCTACAAATGCTCAAGTCATTGACAATTTTCCCATTTTTTTTTCTTTTTCAATTTATATCCAACAATGACTTCTATGCGTTCCTCTTTGCAAAATCGCCAATGGCGACGCGACGACTACTTCATCACGACGAATTCGTCACTTATTCCACTCGCACGGCTCATTGACATTTACAACTCCAAGGAATTCTACTGGGCTAATGCCATGCCCTTGGACTACATGAAGGCCACTCTCGAAAACTCACTCTGCTTCGGCCTGTTCTGCCACGACGACGACGACGACGCGTTTCTCGGCCTTGCGCGCTGCATCACCGACTACACCACGTTTCTCTACGTGACCGACGTCTGGGTCGATCCGGCCGCGCAGGGCAGGGGCCTGGGCAGCTGGGTGGTGCGGTGCGTCCAGGAAGTAGTCGAGGAGATGCCGCATCTGCGCAGGAGCGTGCTCTTTACGAGCAGCTGGGAAAAGTCGGTGCCGTTTTACCGGAAGCTCATGGGCATGGAGGTGGTGGAGTCTAGGTTTGGGGATGGCCTGGTCGCTATGGAGCGCAAAGGCCGGGGGCATCCGCTACATGGAGAATAAAGGAAAGCAATGACGGCTAGATTTGTGCTGGTTATTAAAAAAAAAAAGAAGAAAAATGCAGCCTTGGCATGCTTGAAAGAACTGGTTTCGTGTAGCGGGAATGAACCAGTTTAGTCAGAGGCCAGCTAGATGCATCCGCATGTCTCGTCGCTTGAACTTCATAGTCAAGGTTTCCGAAAGGATAGTCTCTTGCACCATCTCATTAAATAGGGCCTAGATTCTTCTTTTTCCTCGTCTGCTCTTATTGCGGTTTTGGTTCTCCTCTCGGAGAGTTATCAATGGGAGAATTACTAAAAATACTTCCCTTGTAAACTAGTGGGACGGACTTGACCTTGTTTTAAATATGAAATATGACATCATCTTCTTGTCAATCAAGCTCTTCTACCCGCAGATGAGCCTCCTAGAAGATAATCCGTTGATCTGCGCTGCTCTTCATCATCTTCCGAGTCTCTGCCACTGGCCCCCTCGACAGTATAAGCCCCATCATCCTCTCCATCTGCCAACAGTTCGTCTCTGGCACTTTCAGACATCTCCCTCGGGCTGAGACCGAACCAAGCAACAAACAGGAGACCTGTAACTCCTACTATACAGCTAATCACAAATGCTACAATGCCCTTGGCGGTGAATCTAGACACGTATTAGCTCAAGCCGTTCCAAGACGGGGGCGCATTCGCGAGAAACATGAAACAAGACTTACCCGTCGGGAAGAGGGCGTGGAGGCGCGTTTTGCCCTGTGAGATCCAAGAAATCGTCTCTGTTGCCTGCCGCATTACCGTCAAATGGCAGCCCCGCAGCCTTGCAGTTATCCAAGTGACTCGCAGGCAGCTCGATGGTCTTTTGAAGCTCTAGCGGAGCCTCCACAAACGTAGCCAGCAAGCCTGACACAATGTGCCATTCAATGTGGCAATGAAAGAGCCAGACACCTGGGTTATCTGCCTTGAAGCGGAGTACGGCATTGCCATTGCCCTCGACAACAATAGTATCGCGGCGCATGGGTGTTGATGGGAATGTGGGTTGCATCTGGGCTGACTCGGTAAACTCACCCCCATCCTCGTCACTGCGGTGAATGACCTGGAACTGGTGGCCATGAAGATGAAAGGGATGCCGGCCATCGTCGAGATTGTTAATAACGATTTGCACGATTTCATCCTTTTCCAGGACAAACGAGTTGGTGTAGTCCCCGTAGACCTTGGGATTCGTCGCAAGTTCGCCAGCTGTCAGGGCAGTGTAAAGACTGGGGACCTTGGGATCGCGGTACGTGTTGTTGTTGAAGAAGGCGTAGTTGGAGCCGTCTCCGAGGTTGTCCATCTTCACCTCCAACTTGACGGTTCGCTGAGGGTCTGGGAGAAGCTGCATATCGTCATGGGGGAGCAATTTCATGTCATCGATTGGCTCAAATTCCGATACTGGGACTGGCTTAGGAAGCTCCTTTGATCTATCATAGACGAGCCAACTCGTTACGTTCCAGTCCAAGTCGGCAGGGAGAACATCGAAAAGAGACTACTCGTGTTAGCCGTGCCCCTCTCAACATTGCGAGTTCCAACCTACAGTATCCATGCTTCCGACAATGGCAAAATTGCTGCCGACGTCATCCTTGGTAGTTACCAAGACACTATATCGTTGAGCGGCAGAAAGGTATATCATGTGTGTTTCGTAGGGCTTGGTATAGATGCCATCCACCTCGACAACCGTCATGGCGTGACCTTCAATCCAGAAATACTGGCCGGCAAAAGCACCGATGTTGATCAGACGGAGCAGATAGGTCGTCTTTGGCTTGACAAAGACCTGGAGATTTTGCGTGTCATTCATGAGGGCGGCTTGAGGGACAGGCTCGGCACCAGTGGGGTTTCCTTTGCTCATGAACTGGGGAATGAGATGGGCCATTTGATCATGGTACCAGTCTGAGAGGGTCAAGACAATCTCCTCGTCGTACTCGCTGCCGTAAGGCGACTTGGGATCATGGATGATGAGTGGGCCACGAAGACCATCCGGGTACTGACTCTGAGTGTGGGAGTGGTACCAGTAGGTGCCCGGTTGATCAATCTATAATGATTCCGTCAGTCAGTTCGATAGCCGAATGAATAGGAGCAATAGAGCGGCAAGATGACTTACGGTGAAATTGTAGGTAAATGAGCCCCCCGGTGGAATAGGACATTGAGTGACCTGAGACGGGCCATCCATGTGAGCGGTGCCATTCATAAAGAGACCATGGAAATGCAATGAGGTTGACTGGTTCCCAAGCTGGTTGTGGACATTAATAATGACTGTGTCGCCGACATTTGCATCGATGCGAGGGATGGGCCACTGGCCGTTGATGCCAATGGCGGTACGGTCAAAGACGCCGTCCGGATTGACCGTGACCCAGCCGATGTTGAAATCATGCACGACGACGGCAGCCCGGGCCAGCAGACACCAAAGCTGGCTGTGCACCAGCAGCCAGAAAGAGAGCCGTTGAAGCAAAGTCATGGCGGTCGCAGCTTCAGCAACCATCATCAACAGAATCAACAAGGGGAGCCGCGCCGATCGACAGGCAAGGAAGGGGAAGGGAGGGGAGAGAGCGTTGTCGTAAAATAAGATAAAGTGAAGCCGGCAAGCAGACTTGGCTCCGCGCCATTTTCAACGCCACGAATTGACAGTCTCCATGGAGATTCATCAGATTCGATTGTTCAAATTGGGCCCTCCTATTGCTGGTTCCTCAGAGCCTGTTTAACTGGTCAAGGACTACATAGTTATGGGGGTCTTTTTAGTGGAAAATCACGCGTGGACACCTTCGGCAAGCGAGGCGGACCTCCGATTACGATGTCAAGGAAGACGATGATCCTTTTTCCCTAGTCGCCGGCGGATTGTCATGAATATATTCCTTGATATTTCTCAATTCAACTTTCATCTGTTCTAGTCTTTTCCTCATCTCGCTGGTTTCGTGTCTTGTGGTGAGCGAGCGAGGTTCCCCAACCCTCTCTCTCTCTCTCTCTGCCTTTCCCAGTCGCTAGTTATTATGGCGTGGAATTTTGTCTCGGCTCCGGTGTTTCTAGTCATCTTTCGCGAGACACTCGAGACGGCCATTATTGTCTCGGTGTTGCTGGCATTTTTAAAGCAAACCCTGGGGAGGCCGAATCAAGATGCCAAAATTTACAGATCTCTCTGCAGACAGGTACGAATCAACATTGCCATCTCATCTCTTCATCATCCAACACATAATCATGATATCCAAAACCATTGAAATCACAATCATTGCTCATCCTTTTCCCAATCCAGGTCTGGCTGGGCACCGCCGTCGGCTTCCTGATATGCATGTTCATCGCAGGCACGATTGTCAGCATCTTCTACCTCTACGGCCGCGACGCATGGGCCGCCCACGAGTACTACTACGAGGGCGCCTTCTCGCTCTTTGCCGCCGTCGTCATCTCCGTCATGGGCGTCGCCTTGCTCCGCGTGGGCCAAATGCAGGACAAGTGGCGCAACAAGCTCGCCAAGGCGCTGCAGGCACCGGTCAAGGCCGACACCCGTCAGGGCTGGCTCAAGCGCCTGGCGGAGAAGTACGCCCTGTTCTTCCTCCCCTTCATCACGATCCTGCGCGAGGGCATCGAGGCCATTGTCTTTGTGGCGGGTGTCTCGTTCTCGGCACCGCCAGCTGCCATTCCCTTTTCTGCGCTCGCTGGCTTGGCGTTTGGTGTCGCCGTTGGTTACGCCATCTTCAAGTGCGGCGCCTTCATGCAGATGAGACTATTCCTGGTCATATCGACATGTTTTCTCTACCTAGTCGCGGCGGGACTGTTCTCTCGTGCCGTTTGGTACTTTGAAACTCAGGATTGGAACATCATTGTTGGTGGCGACGCTGCTGAGTTGGGTGATGGACCCGGATCTTATGATATTGACCGCAGCATGTGGCATGTCAACGTGAGTACTATCTCTGCCTTTTATGCCATTTTAGAATCCTGGACTGACTTTGTTTCGTAGTGCTGCAGTCCCGAGGTGGATGGCGGTGGTATCTGGGCGGTTCTCAACGCTGTCGTGGGATGGACCAACTCGGCCACCTACGGCTCAGTCATTGCATATAATGCGTACTGGATTTGTGTCATGCTGGGCCTCGCGACAGTGCGATACAAGGAAAGAAACGGCCGGCTCCCTTTTATAACGGCAAAAAAGGCTGCGCCTCGGTCGGATGACAGTGCACAGAGAGAGACTGCACCGTTGCTGGATCGAGGTGCCCATTAGAGGGAAAGGCGATTCAAGTACATCCAAACGGCGACTAGGTGCCTCATCTTTATTTCGCTATTGACGGTAAATGTATGCTCAATCATTCTCGCTGCATTTACGCTGCAAATCCACTGTTGCATTGTCCCAAACTTTATAGGGCTAGCTACCTAGTAGAGGCAAGGTCATTCGTCACCGATCTGGCCACAATGTAAACCTCAATTCGGTGTCATTCTTTAAATATCCCTTTTATTATTTTTAGGGAAGGTAGTCCTTTTTATCTATAATACCTCTAAAGTAATATAGAATTATAGTTAATTATAACTAATAATATTAGAAGAAATACTTTTATTAGAATAAGGTGGGTTAGTTTTAGTGGTCTTAATTAAGTAATATAAAAAGGGTTTTATTTATATATAATTAAGGCTATCTATAATTAAGTTACTATAGCCTCTATAGCTTATAGGTAAAGTGGGGTAAATTAGCTCTTCTAAAGTATAACTAGCTATTACCTAAGGCACTTATATAATTAGCTACTTAAGCTAGTGCCTTAAGTAATACTAGTAAAATCTCTTTATAGCTTAATTCTAGCTAATTTACTTAA
>JAEIJG010001003.1:0-15384 GCA_037289395.1 Beauveria scarabaeidicola
CCACGTCCCCCCCCCCCCCCCCTCCCTGTCCGTCCATCCATCCGCTCTTTTGATAACCTACTTTTCCCATCTTTTTGTCTTCCTACTTATTCGTACACCTCTGGCTTTTTTTCGTACCATACAAGTACCTAGGACAGTGTGTGGTACCTACCTGCTGGCCCGGCTCTTATTTGTCTCTGCTCCTTAAAAGAAAAAAACACCCTTGAACTACCCCTCTTCTACACCTACATCAACACCTTTCCCGCAGCACTACCATTCACGTACCAGAAAACTCCCGAGGCCTAGTGAATCAAACAACTTTAATTAGCCCCATCGCGGAGAATCATTCCAATACCGAGGAACCCATCTCCAGCAGCTTCAGCTTCATTGCCATCAACCTTTGCTGCCATGGCTAAGCTTTTTATCGGGTGCGCATCACTTCATACCCGGTTTCTTCTCCCTACATCGACTGCGCGACTAACATGTGCATCTGTAGCGGCCTCGCATGGCACACTGAAGAGGCCACTCTGCGCCAAAAGTTTGAAGAGTTTGGCGCCGTTGAAGAAGCGGTACGTCTTGAGCTTGCGCGTCTTATTTTCCCTTCATTTCTTCATTTCCGTCGCTACCTTTTGCTTCGTGTGCCGATACCCAGCAGCTGACTCGATGGCGCGTTATGCGCCACGCCTGCTTTCTCCCCTTGCTACGCGGAAATTATTGTGCGCAATCATCCCTCTAATGCAAATGTCTCCCCCCAAAGGTCGTGGTCAAGGATCGAGACACTGGACGAAGCCGCGGCTTCGGCTTTGTTCGATACAACCAGGAAGCGGATGCCCAGAGTGCCATCGCTGCCATGAACAATGTCGAGTATGATTATTTATCCTCTCTCATGCCCGTTATGCTTCACCAAGACCGAGTTTCGCTGCTTGCTCGAGGTCCGCATCCGTGCGCTATAACCGCTTGATTCTCATACGTGTTTCCCTGGTCTAGGTTTGACGGTCGAACGATTCGAGTCGACAAGGCTTCCGACAACGGGCCCCGTGGCGGAGGAGGCTTCGGACGCGGTGGCCACGGCGGCTACGGGCGCGGTGGCTACGGCGGCGGCCCTCCTCAGTACGGCGGTCCTCCTCAGGGTGGCGGATATCCCATGGGCCAGCCCAACGTCTATCCTCCTGTCGCCTACGGCCGCGGATACCCGGCTGCGCCGCAGGGTTATGCGCCGCCCCCTCAAGGTGAGAATCTTGAGTCGACGTCATGACGACCGACTAACGAGTGTAGGATACGGCGCTCCCCAGTATGCCTACCCTGACCCGGCCCTGCAGCAGCAGCAACAGCAGCCGCAGCAGCCGCCTCCCCAGGGTGGACAAGGCTATTAAACCGCCGCTGCCAGTCGCCAGCTCACCGTGACGTCCAACGCATGAAATTCACCTGCGTTTTCCCGGTCCATGTCGCTGACGAGCTGGCGCTGCAGAAACGCTTTCGATATGGCAGGCCCATTATTGTTTCTTCTAATCACTGCCTTTCAATCTTGGGGCTGATTGATATGACGATTGCTGGAGTTGGTGACGTCTTTGCACTGCTTTGATTACGAAAGGGTAAAGGGAAAGGAAAGGAAAAAAAAATCGGAAGCCAATCGCTGGTACACTGCGTTGATTTGTCTCCCTTTATGAATCTCTTGTTTTTTTTTCTTCATTTGTTTTAAATGAGACTGAATAAGATGTATGACGCTCATGCGCTCATGCGCTCATGCGCTCATGCGTGAGGAAACCGGAAAGTCCGTACTTGAAAAGGGCTGAATAGTTGGCATAGTACAAAGGAGGACAATAAAACGGCTTCTATTTTCCTGTAAACTCTCTTGTTTCTATTCCTCATGTACGATGCAATATTCTCTCATTTCTAAACTCTACCCCGCCAATGTTGCAAGTCAGTGATGTGGAGATGAAAGCCGTTGAGGCTCTCAAGCAGCTTGTTCCAGAGCTCGGACGCGACGGGCAAGGTCAGCAACATGCTCATCGCCGCTCTCTGGCGAAAGCTTCTCGAGAGCGGCATCGAGCCCGAAAAGGTAGTCCTTGTTCAAGCCGCTGGGGCCTTTGCTCTTGTAGATGTGCTCCGCCAGCGCTTGCGGGTCCTGGGGCCCGACAAACTGGTCATTGTCGGGCGTGCCAATGTAGACGAGGGTGCGGATGGGGGCGGAGCCGTCAGCCGGCCGAAAGGGCGTGTAGTGGATGGAGTAGCCGTTGATTTCACGAATGTCGAGGTATTCCTTGACCTCGGCGACCTTGTCGGGCCGTATGCGGTAGGCGACGCCCCAGACTCTGTCGGGCGCGGAGCCGTGGTGGTGGTCGGTCAGGTCCTCCCAGTAGGAGCGCTCAAGGAGAGTGACGACGCGGCCGGGCGCTTCGGGCGTGCCGCGGTGGTCTTGACTAAAACACCGGAGTGTGAGTATAAACTGAAATGCAGCTGAGAGCGTGTAGAGGTTACCTTGCCTGGCAAAGTGTCAGTAAACGGGGGTGGGGAAAGGAGAGGAGAAGCCAAGGGACAACATGCCTGCCAGAAGCGGCGAACGTAGCCGGTTACGTAGCCTGGAATTCGTCGGTCTGTAGATGGTAAAAAAAAAAAAAAAGAAACATTATGTAAGTATGCAGTCGTAGTGATTGAGGGCCGAAACCAAACCAACAGGCGGCATCATGCATTGTCGGGTCAAGTACCAAAGTGTGGCGGGGGTTTCCAGATGAGGCTTCTACGTCGTGGGGGGTGAAGAGCAAAGTCAGCTTGCCGAGAGGCAAAAGTGGAAAGTCATTTGGCAGAAGACGACGATTTGTAGGTAGGTAAGGCAACGCAACGTACCCATATCCGTAGAGCCAGAACTCGGGGGCTGCCGACTCGTCAGCCATGGTTTGGTCGGTCAACTGTGTGTCGTTTGTTGTTGGTGCCACGCAGTCTATGCTGCGCGCAGCGGGTTGTGGGCGGATCTAAGACAATCTAACAAGAAGAGGTAGGAAAAGGATACGGCTATTTGCAAATTAGACCGGTAGAAAGGGTATTATTAGTTTTTAGGGGATTCATAGGTGTTAATTAACTTATATAAAAATATTTAATATTTAATAATTCTTATAAAGCTATTCTAATAAAGCTATATTATATATACTTATTCTAGTATAGA
The DNA here is from genome assembly GCA_037289395.1 of Beauveria scarabaeidicola. NCBI lineage: Eukaryota > Fungi > Ascomycota > Sordariomycetes > Hypocreales > Cordycipitaceae > Beauveria > Beauveria scarabaeidicola. Next base: position 3,140 of record JAEIJG010001003.1, read on the forward strand.
TATAGTGTATAATACCTCTAGTTATAGTTAGAAAGATTAATAATCTATCTTATTTAATTAGTAATGTTTAATGAATTAATAATTCATTTATTTCATTAATAATAATATTACTAAGTATTACAGAGTCTGATATCACTTAGCTAGGAATAGTATTACTTTAATCATAGTAATAATGCCACGTCTTATCTATTTTCCCCGTTTTAGCGTCTTTAGGGTGTGATCGCGAGTTTTTTCGAGTCTTAGTCTTAGCCCACAGAAAAACCTTAGCGGAGCCAAACGGTACTTACGCCACCTAATCTCTCTGGCTCTGGTACTAGCAGGGCCCCTTGTTGACTAGCAGGGCCCCCTAGTCATCGATCGCTTGTCTTATTCTTACAAAATAAGACAAGTGATGTCTTCATTTTTACCCATAAAACCTTAGCTGTGGAGGTAGTGCCGGGGGTTAGCAGGGGTATAGAAAAAAAATACATTTGTAAAAATCGTCATTTTTAAGGCTAGATGTACTGCTCGAAAAAGCTTCTAATTTAGGCTTAACGTGTCTTTTGAGGACTCCGCTAAGACTAAGACTTTAACTCGAAAAAACTCGTGGTCACACCCTTAGCCTGATTTAGTGTGCCAGTTAGCTAAGCCTATACATGATAGGCGTCACCGTAGACAGTGGAAAAATACGTACCAAGAACTCTACAAATTCGGTCATTATTGCTTCTTCGATAAACCTGGCTTCGGTGTACTTATGGCATTTGCCTCGCTGTACAATCTGCGCACAGTCGAAGTCGATCCAGATGATTCTATTACGAGGCTCCTGTCTAACAACTAGCACGTTTCGCGGCATCGAATCACCGTGAAGGAGTCCCATCTTATGAAACTCGCTCAGAACTTGGGAGAATCGAGTAAGATTATCCTCTGAGAAGTTGCTGATTTGGCAAGGTTCCGCATTTGGAATGTATTCGATAAGGACAGCATCTGGTCGAAACCTGTCGTTGGCGAATTGAGATAGAAAAGGCCAGAGCCTAACGTCGTTTTTTTCTACTGTTCCATAGAAGTCGGGAACGACTCCTCTTTCACAGAAGCCCTTTTCTCTAAGAAGTTTGTACGCTTTGAATTCTCGCAGAAACAAGCAAGGCTCTTCATCAGGGACGGCTGTTTTGGGGTGGCCTTGGCCTCGGAACTGAGAAGGCGTGAATCTTGGTAATTGGTTCAAGGGTTGGTAGAGAATACGTACCACTTTCATGATACACAGCTGATCATCTTTTTTGACCTTGTACACAGATACACGGCGGTCTTGGTCCTGACTCAGAAGGTCGAGAAATTGAACAGAAGAGGGCTGCACATGGGTCTGTAGATCCGCCGCGCCAAAGGACGACTTTACCGCTTAGAGGACGGGTCAGAGGACGACATGTGAAAGTAGGCTATGATGCGGGTCAGAGAGGGCGAAATAAGGCGACTGCGTAGATGAGAAGAATTAATAGCTGAACGCGAACGGGGGTGGCACTATCGTTGAGAAAAAAAGAGAAAGGCGTTTCAATCAAGCGTTTGCGAATGGAGGCGGAGTTGGGGCCGACAGGGACACAAATTCACGATGGGCCCGCTTGGAGAGAGCCCCGCTTGGTGTCGAGGCAGGGGATCGATGGCGACGTTGAAGTAAGAGGGGGGCGCATTGGATGTTGGTCTGTTAGTGGCTGATTAGCTGAGGGAACGATTTCGAATTTATAATACAAAATGTACCTTTGTTGCTGTCTCTCGACATGTTGTTTTTCAGTCTCTGCTTTGTGCAGGGGTACGTGTACCCTTGGGTCTTGTTTGCGTTTGTAAGCGTGGCCATCTTTTGTGCGTCCCGTCATTCTGCCCGGATTCTAACTGAGTTGACCGAAATTCTACAAATACCAAAGAACTCACAATTATTCTGTAAGTCGGGTGAAACCTCTCAGGCCCGACTACAGGATCGAAGCGGCACGACAGAGTAAGTGGACGAGGCAATATGCGAAATCGCCCCGCCGGGATGTTCTAATAAGTACCTAGTTGTTGAATCGAGCGGAAATCGTACCAGTACTGCAAATCATATTTGACAAATTTCCGACCTCTCAAAATATCTATTTCTGTCGTGGCTTTGCATAAGCAGCCTCCGCTGCCGCCCGGGTTCGTGTCCGACGGTGCCGACGGTGCGTCATCCTTCCAGGGCTCTCCAATACCCCCACAAACGCCCGCCCACTCGTACCTACCTGTACCACAGGCACTGAGTAAATACAGCACTCGTACTGCTAGGCGCGACGCTTTTCCTGCCCCGCCGTTCAGTCTTGGCCTTTTCACTTCAACAAGGCCTTGACCAGTTTCTCTCCTCCCCTCCTTTCGTTGCTCTCGTCGTCAACTTCTTTTTCTTCTCTTCTTCTCATATTCAGTCGATCCTGGCGTCGCTTGGTCGAGCCAAAGAAAACAGACGGAAACATGGCCTATAACAGATCCTACGACCCAGACTCCCTCCCAAGGTACGTACATGCGCCCCTCGCTACCCAATAGCTCCTCGTTTCAACGACTTTTTGCTAACCAAGCTCTCGCACCAGATTTGCGGAGCCAAACGAAGTACGTCGACGTTGTTGCAATCGGTTCAGCCTCGAGTAAAAATGCCCGACTAACGACCACTCGACAAACAGAAACCTGGCCAGGCGCCCCCTCCTCCTCAGCAGCAGCAGCAGCACCGCCCGCAGCCACCGCCCCAGCAGCAGAATTACTATCAACAACCGCCTCCCCAGCAGCGCTACAACCAGAACCCGCCACCGCCGTTGCCCAAAGACCAGTATGCGCGGCCGCAGGATCAGTACGCCCGGCCACAGGACCAGCACACGCGTCAGCAGGACCAGTACGCCCGACCACAGGACCAGCACACGCGGCAGCAGGACCAGTACGCCCGACCGTCGCCCACGCAGAACCTGCGCCAGCCCACCAACTACGGCCACTCGCCGCCCGCCCACGTCGCTTCCCACCGCCCGCCGCCGCCCTCTGCCGACACCAGGCCCTCCCTGACCTCGATACCACCGCCCTCTCCTGCGCCTGCCGCAGACTCTGGCTCTGACCCGACGCTGCGGCCCCTCTTTCGTGCCGTAGACAAGGCTGGTGCGTGACCTTTGTCTTTACGAATCCTCAGGCGACACTGAGCGCTTACACTGACTTGCTCCGCACAGGCACAGGCCAGCTCACCGAAAAAGAGCTCTCGGTCGCGCTCGTCAACGGCGACTGGACCGCCTTTGACATTCAGACGGTTCGCATGATGATTCGCATGTTTGACGCCGACCGCAGCGGCAGCATCGGCTTTGACGAGTTCTGCGGCCTCTGGTCTTTTCTCGGCTCCTGGCGCACCCTCTTTGACCGCTTCGACGTCGACCGCTCCGGCAACATCTCCCTCTCCGAGTTCACCGACGCCCTCATCGCCTTTCGCTATCGCCTCTCCCCACAGTTTGTTGAGCTGCTCTTTCGCACCTACGACAAGCGCAGCGAGGGCGTCATGAGCTTTGACCTGTTTGTGCAGGCGTGTATCTCGCTCAAGCGCATGACGGACGTATTTAAAAAGTACGACGACGATAGGGATGGGTATATCACCCTCAGTTTTGAGGATTTCCTGAGCGAGATTCTCAAGCAGATGAAGTAATAACAGGTGGAAGGAATGGATACCATTGAGCGTTGAGAAGCTGAGAGGGGAGAAAACAGCACATGCTAGGCCATAGATGGCTCTCATGAACTAGTTTAGCCATTTTGGCGTAGAAGCCGATACACATGACGAAGGCGATACGATGATACCCATGGCCGACAATATAATATGTTGATATATTATACATTAGTTATTTGCCTCGCAAAGCAGTTGTCATGATATTTTGCATAGTAACCCTTTATGAAATATTGGGGATGGAAGAGCAGAACAAAGTGAAGAAGCCTAAACGCGGCAAGGTATAAAACAGACGCCGTGCCAAAGACCAACTAAAAGAAAACTCTCGGTCTTGGTCATACAGCCCGGAAAATTCAGGCCGTTTGCCCATTCACCACGCGTTGCCCAACCAGTCAACCGGCCGCAACCCCTCCTCATCACCCATATCCAGCCCCGGCCCCAACAACTCCAGCGACCATTTGCCCTCGTCCGAAAACAGCGTCTCCTCCTCCCACACGCCCTCGCTCGTCATTGCAACCTCCTCGCCCACGGCCAACGCCCGCACCTCGGTCGGATGGTGATGGCCGCCGCCGCCGCCGCCGCTGGGCGACCCCGCCAGCAGGTGACGGTTACCTCCGTCCGGCGACGCCTCGCCGCCGTCTGCAAAGCACCTGTCCAGCGCGCGCCGCACCTCGCCGGCCCTTTGCCCGTCCCTGTCGCCGCTGCCGCGCGCGCCGATCCACGCGCGCGCACCCAGCGCCGCTGCCGTCACCTGGCCCGCAAGCGCGCTCCGGCGGTGGTGGTGGTGGTGACGGTAGGAATACCACGGCGGCGAGACATCCTCGAAGCAGTGTAGGAGAGCGGTCAGCGGCAGCGCCGACTCTTGCAGGAGATGCGCGGTCGCGTAGCCCTGCAGCGCGGTGTACGCGATGCCGTGCGGCGCAAACACGACCGATACGGTGCTGTCCTCTGTGCCGCAGCATCTCGCGCTGGTGGCGGCGGTAGTGGTGCGTGTGAGCGGTGGTGGTGGTGGCGTGGCGGGGAGGAGAAGCGGCGGGCTGCCGGAGGTGATGCTGCTGCTGTTGCCGTCGTCGGCGGAGAAGCTCAACGCCGAAGTGGGGAGCCGCAGCGGAGGCGGTGGGACTGGGCTGGCCGTGCGTCGGCGGACCATCGGCGGCCGGTACGTAATTCCAATCGCGGCATGCGACCCACGCTTCGGCCCAATGTACGTCAGTGTCACCTCGCCGGGCTCGCCGCCCACAATTCTGGATAGGATGGGAATCCGCAGCACCTTGTCGCGCTCCTTGTCCCTGCGCGCGCTGCGAGCGCCGTCCTCCCACCGCGGGAGGGCCTCGACGCTGTGAAAGTGGCGCCAGCCGCGGATGCGGCGCGCGGCGAGCGGCGCGGCGAGGATGCGCGTGCGGGGGGGCAGGTGTCGCAACGTGGGCTCGTGGCAGTGGCAGCGCCGGGGGCTGCTGATGAGGGCGACGTCGATGGCGGAGAGGACAAGCTCGGCGGCGTCGGCGTGGGGCGGTGTCATGGGTGTCGTGGAGAAGAAGCTGCTGCTGCTGCTGCTGCTGCTGCTGCCGTTGTTTCTGTGGGAGGCGACGATACAAGGATCCAGGAGCATGTGAAAGGGCTGCGTGGAGAGGGCCACGTCGGAGGTGTCAATGGGCTCAAAGGTGAGGAGGAAGCTGGACGCGCCGTGGAGCTGCTTGACGGTGAGCGCCATTTCGTGGATGGGAGGGCGTACAACGGCTGCCCGTGAGAGGGAGCGTAGTGAACGAGGCTAAACGACTGCTCAAAGGCAGAGATTCGGGCCAAAGCTGTCTGGCCGCTGAAGAAGTTTGAAATATCACCTGCGGGATAATAAAAGGTCGTGGAGTAGATTCGCATGATATCTAACAAAACTATAACTCCATAACCCGGGGCCATCCAGTCCATTGTTCCGGTGGGTGGGTTGTCGAGGCAGCACTTCTCCATACCGTACCTGAACGGGTCTTGGGGATTGCCGATATCGTTTCCCCAATCGGCAGTACAGCTCAGCCCGACCAGATCAATTGCTGTATTTGTGCCATGGCTCGTCCATTTACAAAATGGGCATAGTAAAGTATGAGACAAAAGCAGAGGACAGGCGTGACCTTTTGGTAGAATGCAACTAAGTGGTCCTGGTCCTTCATTCCAAAGCTGTGTAGAGACGGAAATTGGCGAGAAAAAAGTCATTTCATTTTTGCCTGATGTTTTGCTCTGGTGTCTAGTGAAGACCTGGGGTCAAGGAAAGAGAAGCATTCCAGTCGCAGGGCATGCGTTAATCAATGCCGATTGTGTAAACTTGTCTGTGCTAGCCTGCAATGAAGAGTGTGTCCACCAACGTGAGTTACAGGGATACCACAGAAAGAACCAATACTTTCAGCTTGATTCGTCAAAAAGCCGTGTTGCTGAATAAATACTGCGTCGTGCCATGACCGAGCCATGGTTCGCATACATCCACGAGCGCAAGTAGTCATACTAGCGCTCGAAACCTCGTCCAAATTAGCACCAGAAATAAATGAGAAACTTCAAATCGAGCCAAAAATGTATTTGTTCTTAGTATATTACTCATCGCCATGAGAAAACGTCTTGGTTCGCTTATCCAACAACCATCGCTGATCCATTCTTTAGTAGGCAGTGGCCCGTGGGCCGCTACTGATGGAATGCGTCGACCGGGAAAGCGCGCTACCCATCGGGCCTGAGCAAAATTGACTAGAAACAGAAAGGTATTGCCACTGGCAACGACCTTGTTCTGGTGGAGTCATCAACGGTATTCGTTGCTGACGAGTGTGTAACTTGGCCCGTTTCTGCACCTCTGTCCGTCGTGGTGTGTAAATGATAAAGAGTATTGCTATTCATGTGGAGCGATTTTGCTATTCGTGCGGTGTCACGTGTGTATTACAAATGTATTTTTAAGTAGTACCTTTGTTTCTAGGCAGTTTATATATAAATTATAAGTATCTTTTAAAATAGTACCATCGCTCTGCTGCCCGCCGCCGCCGCCGCTATCTCTAATCCTCTCGCAGAGGCTCTTAACGCTCGCTAATTCGCTTAAAAAACGCATTTTCGTTAATTTAGGGAGTTATACACATAATAGGCTAGATGAAGTTAGCCCGGAAGAACCCTTTATCCGGCTAGTTCTGCCTATGATATCGTGCGACGAGCGCTTAAACAAATCACCTACGTGCAGCTATAATTTAGCCTATTCTAGCACATCTAGTGACGGAATTAATGGGGAGGCCATTCACTACTCATTATATCCTGACGTTTTCACGGTGCTTGTGAAGCACACCGTAGAATAGAATCGAGTGACGGGATTGTGCGTTAACGGATAGCACTCTGAAGAGATGAGATGGTTATGTGGTTTAAAAACAAAAGCAACACTGCCTGTAGATCTCCGGCCCAATTAGTTAGTTTTGGTAGGTAGGACTGGGTTAACTATGAACTTAGTCTTATTTACTATTGCAATAAGATGATTGTTTCCTACCCACCGGATAAGAGTCGGTATAGATGGGTCACGAAAAACTAACATCCGAGAACCCGCCGCCACTCTTGTCTATGTGGTCAGAGATAACCTGTCCCAGATCCACCAAGTTAACCTGTCCCAGTTTAATTCTGCTGATGTTTCCCCGATAGTAGGCTTATACTATGACAAGCCAGTTTAGTTAGTAGTTAGTTACCTAGGTTAGTAGTTAAGTTAGTGGTTAGTGGTTAAGTTAGTGGTTAGGTTAGTGGTTAGGTGTTTAAGTTAGTGGTTATTATTTAGGTTTACTATAGTATATTTAGTGGTTAGTGGTTAGTATTTGTGTTAGTGATATGTACTGGTATAAGCATCATAAAGGGGAAACATCGGCAGAATCAAACTGGGACAGGTCAACTTGGTGGATCTGGGACAGGTTATGTGTAACCACCTTGTCTATCCCTACTAACCTGGTATGCTAATACTTTTCCTTAAACCTGCTCAAGGCTCAAAGATCATCAAGACTAAAGTAATTCGCATGATATCACAGATGTCAGCTTGTACTACATCGCGGCTCACACAATAATTCCAATGGCTTCGGTTGCACGAGCAGCGTCGCGCTGTTCATTCAGGTGTATGCAGTGGCTCGCGAGCTGAGCCGCAGTCTCCCCCGCTTCGTCACACTCGATAAATGTATTTAATTCTTGTCGCAATGCATTTCTCGCCGTTATTGCCATCTCATATCCCAGCGACGTTAACCTCCCCTAACCAACAACCGCCAGTCGTCATCCGTCGCCGCCCCTTGAGCTACAGCCCTTCCAAACTTGGCGCTCTACTGCACCATTCCAATGGGAGACGTCGAAATGCCTCAAGCATTCACGGAGCGGCAGGAACAGGCCATGACGCTGCTGCACCAAGCCAGCGCCGCGCTCAAGCGCGAGCCCTGCACGGCGGCCGACGTCGATGAGGCGGTGAGCCACGCCACGCAGGCGCTGCGCCTCGCAGACAATGACAATGGCATCAAGTCGGCCGCCAACATTGTGCTGGGCGGGTGCCATGAGAACCAGGACAAGTGGAACCTGGCATACTACGAGTACAAGGCCGCCAAGGAGCAGTGCGGGAGCAGGTGGACAAACGAGCTGGAGCAGATTTTCCAGTATTGTTGCTGCAAGGTGTTTCCTAGAGAGTGAGGGAAAGAGACAGGGAGTTACAGGGTTGATGGTCAAGCGGACGGAGCTCATCGTGGTAGGCATCTGAGCCGACTGTGTTGACGAGGAACGCGGTGTCTACAGCACAGTCCTTGTTACATATGCTCCAGATAAGTTTGAGCTAATGGCTATGCAGATGGCTTTTTTGACTTGCTACCGATGATGCTTCAACTGTCATAAAATGATGAGTTCCGCCTCGGACCGCGTTTCTCACAAGGCTTGTGATGTGAGTAGCAACAGTGGGTAATGTAAGTTGCACGGCCAAAGGCCAGCGGCGGTTCTTGCGCCGAACTCTAACTGGGTTGCTTCCATAACAATAGCTAGATTAAAGATAGAATCAGATACTATACAATTTTTTGCCCGATAAAAAGTCAAGTCACTGATTACCCTCGTTCACTCACTGCATTACCAATGGCCATAGTTCGTCGCTCCAGTTCGGGTCTTTGCATTGCAGTGCTCATCATCGACGACACGTAGACCATGACCGTGTATAAGAAAACTTCAAGATTCTGTAAAAAGAATAATAATCTCACAGAGACTGCTACAATGGCCGTATTGAGCCCCCGCTTCGCAAATGCGCCGTGCTGGCGCCGTCACCGCTGTCCATGTGGCGAGCCGACACGGGCGGAAGTCCATCCCGTGTGCCTGCACAATGGGCACCTGCAAAAGACTCTGGGCGCTCATCAAGAGTTCATGGTAGAAAGAGACACAATTTTACAGAGAGGGGGTAGAAGCTGCCAGAAGCCGTCCATCTAAGCTTCGGAATCCGAGCCGTCACAAAGTGCGCACGGAGAAAAGTTGGACTTTGATGATTCACCTCTCATAGCCTTCCGGAAGAATAATGGCACCTGTTTTAGGTACAGTCCAAACGCGGAGTATACGGTGGCGTGGTACAATGCTGACGATGACGATGCTTAGCGGCTCAGCGGGATTCACGGTATCACGAGGTGGTCATCGAGAGCAAGCCATTGTCTGGCCTGCAGCCGTGTGTGTACTCGAGGTAATGTGCTCGCGGCTTCCTAATGCTTTGCTGTCCCTGAAACGAATACCAGCTTCAATTTGAGCGTTGTCAAAGTGGCATCCGATGGTTCGCTGCAAGGACCCAACTATAAGATCAGCGAGATTCGGCAGCTGGTGAATGCGGCGACCAACGCCGCCTCATCTGAGCAGCCACACAAGTCCCAAGAGCAACGGTAATCAGATAATTGGCAGACCTGTCATGTTTGACTCGGAGATTCTCAAGGCCATGAAGTACCTTGAAAACAGTTCGCACTGCCGCACTGCCCAGCTACAGCGTCTGGGCAGCCAATTTAAATTCACGGCGCTTCGCCGAGGAGTGCAATCCGAGACTCTCATTCGGGGTGAGATTCTAGCCCTTGGTTGGAAGCGCATATAATCTCACCCAACCATGGCCCTGATTCACTCCTCTGTTCCTGTTAGTATATACGATAAATATCGTTAAGGGTTAAAAGGTCTTATATTCGTTATTATTCTTAATTATATTATTCTATATATATATACCTCTACTATACTTAGTACTATTATATAATAATAAAATAGTAGGTCCCTTCCTAGGCCTAGCTAATAAGAGGGCTATATTTATAATACCTAATATATTAAGCATAATATTAGTAGTCTCTTATTTTATAGCTTTATAATAAACTTAAAACTTAAATAAAACACTAAAGCCTAATAAAAATAAATATCTTATAGCCTTAAAGTCCCTTTAGCTATTTATCTATTATATAGTTAGTCTTATAATACTCCTTAATAGTTATAGTTATATATCCTAAGTTATAATTATCTTTATATTTTAATAGTTAATATAAATACTAACTTTAACTAATTCTTAGTTAATTCTAAATATAACTTAGCTCTAATTAGGCCTAAAAATACTTTCTAATTCTTAGTAAGTTCTAAGAGTTAATATTAACCTTTAGTAGTTAAAATCCTTAATTCTTAGTAAGTTCTAAAAATACCTAAAGTAATTAATTCTCTTACTTATATCTTAATTCTTATTCTTATTTTTATAATTAACCTATCCTTTTACTTAAATATTTAGCTTATTCTAGTTAATAAAGTTACTTAGGGCTTAATTTAATAAGCCTTTTATTATTATATTAGCTAGGTTATTATTATTATTTATTTATTAGACTTTATAAAGTTTATATTTTTTATAGGATTATTATAAAGCTATAATATTAATTATTAATTATTTTTCTTTAGTTATTCTTAACTTAACTAAGTATTTATAAAAAGAAAAAGAGTCTATATATATAATTATTAGAATATTTAAGAACCTATATTATTTAGTTATTATATTTAATATAAAGTTAATTATATACCCTAAATCTACTCCTTATACTATACTATATAATTCTAAGGCTAGGACTAACCTAGTGACTCTCTTTAACTTTATTAAAGACTAGGTAATAATATTACTAATAATTTTAATTTTTCTATTATTAATTTCCTTTTTATTTCTTATAATAATAATATATCTTAGCTAAGAGCTTAAGTCTTTATTATTAGTAAAAGATCTATCTATAAAGATATATAATTTTACTATAGTTATATCTAAAAGAATATATTAAAAGCTCTTTCTAGGATTTAATATCTATTATTTAATATATTATAATAATTTCTTAAAGTTATCTAGTAAGAGATCTTAATATTAAGTAAGTATAAATAAGTTAAAGGCTACTTTAGGTTAATAAATACTAGTAATATACACTTTATAGGCTCTTTATTATATATAATCCCCTTTTAATATAGGAATTTATAGTTTATTAGCCTAGCCCTTTTATATAATTATAATATTATCTTCCTCTAGGTAGATTTAGTAGCTATTAAAGATTATTTCTAACTTTAAGGTTAGTTCCTTATATAGCTTTACTATAAATACTACCTTTTATAATTTAATCTCTTCTTTAGCTATAAATACTTTATTACTTAAGGTAAGAGTATTATTAGTCTATAGTCTAATAATACCTACCTCCTTAGAATCTATAATAAGTAAGTATAGGTTAAAAGTAGAAGTTACTATTTTTAATTTTTTATAATAGTACCTTAAGTATATTATATACTAATATATACTAGCCTTAGAGACTTTATATAAGGGCTTTATAACCCTTATAATTATACCCTTTAGATAAGTATCTTATAGTATTATTAGTAATTCTACTAAAATAACTCTTACTAATAGTATTTTAGATTAGGTATAGGCTTATTTACTATCTCTTAACTATAATATAAAGTTCTTCTTTATTATTAATAAGGTAATTATAATAATAATTCTTTAGCTTACTTATTAGATTATAAGAGCTTCTATTAGGATATTACTCTTACCTTTATTATTATAACCTTAAATTATAAGTTAAGATTTCTTATTTTTTTTACTAGTTTATAAGGTTACTAGTTAAGAGAGACTATAGTTATAAGATAATCTTTATATATAATAGTAATAATAGAATTACTACTACCTCCTCCCTACTAACTTATTAGTAGCTTACCTCTATATATATACTTCTTTATATATAATACCTAGCCTAGCTTCTCTTACTTATATATTCCTTTATACGTGGCTCTCCTTAGCCTATAACCCTAATAGGCTACCCTCTCCTTCTATATATTATCCTTAATATATAGTCACTTCTTCCTTTCCCTTAGGCGCTTTTTACTCTTATAACTAGTTTACTTACTTTTCCTAGAAAGTATATATTATTTATAATAAACTAGTATAATTTATAGATTAACTTCTTTATATATATATAATTTTTTTATTATTTATTAGTCTATAATAATATATATATAACTTTATAGTTTTATATTATTATTATAATACCTTTAATATTATTATTTATATTTACTTCTTATAATATTTTTTTTAGTTATTTTATTATTTTTTTATTTT
>JAEIJG010001004.1:0-15366 GCA_037289395.1 Beauveria scarabaeidicola
TATTTTTAGTAACTAATTTAGTAATTCTCTATACTAATACTAATTACTAATTAATTTAGTATTTTTTAGTATTTACTAAATTAGTATTTAGTATAAAAAATCTATACTAATACTAATTAATTTAGTAATTAATTAGTAAATACTAAAAATACTAAAAATACTAATTTAGTAACTAAATTAGTACGTACTAATTTCCAACCCTGGTCTTGAGCATGACAATACGCCGATTCAAGCCGTAATAGGCCCCCAGTGTAGACATTACTGTACCTCGGGTTCTCCTCCGACTCGCGGCCTCCGTCCCGCACTCCACCAAATCCCCGCGCTTGAACTGGCCGATGCGACGCCGATCGAGGTGGTCAGAGATAACCTGTCCCAGATCCACCAAGTTGACCTGTCCCAGTTTAATTCTGCCGATGTTTCCCCGATAGCAGGCTTATACTGTGACAAGCAGTTTAGTTAGTAATTAGTTACCTAGGTTAGTAGTTAAGTTAGTGGTTAGTAGTTAAGTTAGTGGTTAAGTTAGTGGTTAGGTGTTCGAGTTAGTGGTTATTATTTAGGTTTATTGTTAGTAGTATATTTAGTGGTTAGTGGTTAGTATTTGTGTTAGTGATATATACTGGTATAAGCATCATCCTGGGGAAACATCGGCAGAATCAAACTGGGACAGGTCAACTTGGTGGATCTGGGACAGGTTATGTGTAACCACTTCAATCGACTCATAATAACCCGACAAATCTCAAACTGGATAAACTGCCTAATAGCGGTTCTCCGCCGTGTAATTACGTATCGGCTTGCAAGCCATTTAAATAGCCCAGCACCCCCGCCAAACTACCTGTATGCTATTTAGCGCCTTCCATTACAACACCATTTCTTCTCATCATTAATATCCCAACCCAATTGAAGTGCACCTACATCCTGCAGGCCACACCGTATATCTACATATCTATCTATATATATATAGATAGATATACATAAATATCACGCTCCCATCGGCTCCGGTTCAAGACGTTACACGGCAGACGTACTTTGACGCACCCATCATGCAAGCCGCCAACCACCTCCGCAACGTGTTTGCCGCGGGCAAGCAGGCCATGGGCATGTGGCAGATGATTCCCGACGCGAACGTGTCGCGCATCCTCGCGAGCTCCGGCGTGGACTGGGTCGTGGTGGACTGCGAGCACGGCAACATTGACGGTACGACTGGCCGGGGGGCCGAGGCGGCTGCGTGAGCTGAGCTGAGCTGATGTCCCGGTCTACAGATAGAGCCATGCACGACGCGGTGCCGGCGATTGCGGCGCTCGGAGTCTCGCCCATTGTCAGAATTCCAGACATGCAGGGGTGGATGGTGAAGCGTACGTGAACGCACGTGGTTATTTCCAATGAGACGCGGCTACTGACGTTGGGTAAATACAGGTGCGTTGGATGCGGGCGCTCACGGAGTAGGTCGTGACGTGGAGAATCGCAGCAGATAATCTAACAAAGACAATCTAACAAAGACGCAGATTCTTGTGCCAATGCTGCGATCGGCAGCTCAGGCCCGCGAGGTCGTCCAAAGCGCCAAGTTTCCGCCCGGCGGCGTACGCGGGTTTGGCTCTCCCATTGCTCTGTCGCGCTTCAGCCCCGTGCCTTCCTTTACCGAGTACCTGCAGCAAGCCAACGACGTGCTCCTCACCATGGTCCAGATTGAGACACAGGAAGCACTTGACGAGGTCGAGGAGATTGCCGCCGTTCCGGGCATCGACGTGCTGTTTGTCGGACCCTTTGATCTAGGTATGTACTCCCATTCGCAGTGGCCTTTTTGGCAATCATCCTTCCCGCCGCTGACGTGAGATAGGCAACAATATTGGCCACCCTATTCTCAACGGCGTCGTCCCGGATGAGCTCAAGGCGGCCATTGCCAGAATCCTGCAGGCGACGCACAAGGCTGGCAAAAAGTGCGGCATGTACGGCGCAAACGGTGCCCAGGCCCAGGCCAGCGCGGCGCAGGGATTCGACATGATCAATGTGGCGACGGACTACACGTCGCTGCAGACGCTGGTCAAGGAGGAGTTTAGCGTGGCGTCGTCGCAAGCCAAGCCCGAGAGAGGCGTGTCGTATTGAGTTGAATGCTGCTGTGTCGAAAGCACTTTCACCAGCCAGCGATGTCGCAAAGGAAAAGATAACACTGTTTAGTGCTTTTCAACTTGGTCCATCTTTTCTTCCACTTGCTCGATTGTGAATCGATGCATCAGCTTGGGCACGTTGTCTGCCTTGCCGGGCTGCTCGTCGGGTGCATCCGCCTTGGCAATATGAATCTGATGGCTAGTTAGACGGCTGTAATCTTAGTCAAGGATGATAGTTTCGTAATTCGTACCACTGGGATGTCGAAATCGTACAGGTTTCGCCAGGCCTCTGATTCGGGCAGCGCGAGATTGACCTCTTGGTAGGCAAACGGCCGCTTGTCCCAGACGTTGGACAAGACGCCTTTGGCTTGCGTGCAGAGACCGCAGTTGTCACGGCTGAAGAGGGTGATTCTGCAGGCGTGGAGCAGGGAGCGTGTAGCAAACATGGCTGTTAATGAGAATGTTGGATTTGAATGTGTTGAGAAGAAGTGAAGAAGATGAATTGGTGAGAATATCAGGGGCAGTGAAAAGTATCCACTTGCTGATAAAGAGGGCAATACTGAATAAGGAAACGGAGGAGAGTACCGAGGTTTCTGAAAGTAATGTTTTCCTTGAAAAAGAAAAGAAAAAGATAACAAATCAGGCAAAAGATAATGTTAGCAAATTATATATGTTAAATTTATGAGTTGTAGTTATCGACGCACGACGCTCGACAGCCCCCGCTAACAAGACAAGCACTAAATAATATTGAACAGCAATGCGCAAGGTCCGCTTCAGAGAGCAAATGCATTCTCAAAATGACAATCGAAATTCCTTGCAAAAAAAAAAAAAAAAAAACTCAATGACGCTCAGCTTTAGCACTAAACACTCTCTGTGTAAGTCTTCATCTCGTGGCCCTTACCGGCCTTCTTACAAAACAGCTTGTTGCCGATCTTGTCGCTGGCGGCGTCGATCTTGCGACCCAGAAACGTCTTGAAGCAGCCGTAGCCCGCCGAGCCCATCCAGAGCACCGCATTCGCCAAGTCCACCCACACCGCCGTCTTCATGGCGCCGACGCTCGCGCCCTTGTACGGGTCGTCGCTGCTCCTCTTGAGAAAGATGCTTGCAAAGATGGCAAAGACGACGAGCCAGGCCACCCACAAGCTCGCGTCCCACGCAAACGCGCGGTGCGTCTTGAGCATCTTGAGGCGGGCGCCGACGACGGGCAGCGCGCCGGCCGACGCGAGCACGAGGAACGCGACGGCGGTGACGGCCGACGTGCCCGCGACGACGACGGCAAAGAGCCACTCGGGCGCGAGGGTGGCGCCGCTCTTGCGGTCCTCGTCGACGCGGTGGCCGTAGAAGCCGACGGCGATGAGCGCGAGGACGAACTGCAGGACGCGCGCGACGAGGCGCGGGACCACCTCGAAAGTCTTGAGCCACGTCTTGCCCATGGTCTTGCCGGTGTTGGCGCCCTCGGAAAAGGCCAAGTGGCCGGCGTCGCGGCCCATTTGTCGCTTGTCGGCCTGGTGAAAGTCGGCGGCGGCGGCGCGCATCTTGTTGGCGTCGTTGGCGAGCTGCGCGGCCGTCTGGCCAGCTTTGATAACGGAGGAGAGCTTGCCCATTTTTAATGTCTTGTTCGGGTATGAAATCGGAATCGCTGGAGATGTTTTCTGGTAAAGGTGAAGAGGCGAGCGAGTGCAGTGTAGTTGTAATGGCCGTCCAGCGGGTATAAGTGAAGTGCAAGTGAACAAAGAAGAAGGCCTGAAAGAGGGCAGCGAAGCGTACAGTACAAAACAAAGGAGAAACAGACGGAGAGAGTAAGATGAAGAAGAGGATGAAAGACTGGATAAAGAAGAGAGAAAAAAAAGGAATTCGTGTTCCTTGCCGGTTGCCAGCTAAATATTGTGCGAGCCCTGACACAAAGACCACGCAGCGCATACAGGGTCTCTCTCTATGCAGGGTCTAGCAGCTGACCGAAACTTGCCGTCTTACAATCTCTACTTTCGGGCCTTGTTCAAGCGCAAAAATAGCAAAATATTCATTGGAGAGGAGGCTCCCGAGCTGGTGTTTGGCTTTGATGTGCTGCCAGCGCTTCTTCAGACAGTGAAACGGTGCGCCGTCAGCCAATCACTGGCGACCCGTCCCTACGCGCCGCGGTGGGTGAAACAACGAGCACCGCCGCCCGATCGGTCAATATTGAAGAACATGGGATGATATGGATCTATCTAAACGCTCTGTTGAACCGTATGAAAAGATGAATACGTTTCTTGGCAATTTGTATGATTGGCAATTTCCATGATTTAGAACCATGTCTGGCGGACGACGGGACAAGGAACAAGACTTGTCTCACTTTGGTGTCCATCATCCGCTTGGAAAAACGAGTGTGAGGCTAAAAGAACCCATGGTATTTGATTCAGAAAGCGAACTTGTTGATGTATCCAACTCCGTCTCATGAGATAAGCTATGTATCTTGTCAATCGGTGGGCCTGTCCCGTCACAGCTCCGCCGATCTGCACAATCGAGACCAGACCTCAACTTGTCTCCTGCATCGCGGCCAAACCGCCGCCCGATTCACAGCGCTGATCTAGTTCACGACTACTTGATTCCGCCATCATCGGAATCGATACATGCGATGCCGCCCTAGAATCACCATCGTTGACGGTGCAGGTACCCGCAACCCAGCTGGGGACGCTGCCGAGTGAAGAAGACGGCGCCAAAATTCAGACTTGCTGCCTGACCTGACCTGTCGGTACCGTGCCCTGCCGGTGGGCCAAGATCCCGTCGGGTTTCCTCCTACCTCACACACTATCTTCCGTGCGCTGATCACGAATATAGTTTTTTCGAGTCGAGTGCGACGAGGAAAGACTTTGCTCAGCTGGCACTGCGCATCGAGTGACCCGACCCCGTCGCAGATGGTACCAATCATCGGCCGCAGCCTCGTCGATTCCCTCAAGATTCTGCCACAGCATAGAGCCAAGAAGTTTGAGGCCTGATCGAATGATGCAACGTGAGCAATGCGTGGCTTTGCTTGTGCCCTGTGTAGCCGTTTATTGGCTCGTTGTGAATGATATCGGCATCAGCGATACGTTGAAGAGAGGAGCGCATGGAGACACAAGCTTGTACAGACTTGCTAGTCTGTATGGGTAGTATTGGTATCGCTTATATTGCGACAAGCCACAGCAAGCCTCCTCTTCAAAAGCCAGATGCGCTCTATTACAACTTTTTGCGCGTTTGACGATATTTTTTTTTTTGGCCTGATGGGAATTCTGCTATGGACTGCCCGCAATTCTTGATTACGAAACGGAACCGCCATGGATGGGAACAGATTACTTGCACAAGCCGTGGAACAGAATTTCGCATCAATTCAAACGCTTTTCTATGAACAAACATGTCTAGAAAAAGAAGCAGCCATGGAACTTCCGGATACAACCCTCGATATTGCGTGTGCAATTGATGTTGCTGTTGATCTTTGTACACCAAGTCATCTTTGGCAATCGTCGTCCGGGTCGAACACCGCTGGCAACTTGCAACAGTGTGAAGCTCCAGTAGAGCACCAGGTCTCTCGATATCTTCGGCAAAGCCGGCTCATGGCTAAAGGCCCTGGCGCTTGACATGGCCGCTGGCCCATGATCGACGTCGCCGCAGCCAAAGAGCAGGAAAGCAAGTGTAGGACGATTGCGATACCGGACGGTAGAGACTTTCTTTGATCAGCGCTGCCGGGGCACCCAACGCGCAAGGTTGGGCATGCGAGCCACGTTTCGGCACTGCGAGAGTGTCAGGTGCGCTTTCCGAGATATGCAGGGCACATTTGATAGACGGATACAAACTTGGTTCTCTTGCTGTTGGCGTTGCCAGAATTGAGATTGGGCGCGACTACAGCAGACAAGCATGTCAGCACGTCCTCCAAAGACGCCTGACTGACTGTATCCTAGTCCAGGGCCGCATCACCGCCACACTGGATGAGGGACTTGTCGGCTTTTTATTCTTCAGATGTGAGCAGTGATATGGTTAAGTGAATTGTGTCTCAATTTGTGCTATATATCCTCATTAATCCGATCAATGACAGTACTCGCCTGGTACGCTGGCCACGGCGGCCAGTACCAGCGTTCCAGCCGTACAAGTGTCTTGGTACCCTCAAAGTTGATGAAGCCCAACTCTTTCGTGGTGGCAGAGCCGCGCTGTCGAAAATGGTGGGGCGCCCGGCTTTCCCGCAACGAGTATTCCGATCCTGATGTCAACGGCCCAGATGGCTCTTCGCGACGTGACAGGCAACTATTCAGTAGAGAAAGGAAGCTATCTAATCCATCAAGTCCCAAACCGGTGCATGACCAACACCCACATTCCATTACTCCCTCTCTTCATCTTCCTCCTGCTGCTGCTCGCGGGTGAGTTTGAGCATAGCGAGGATGACTTCCACATTCCCGGCTATTTCCCTGTCATTGTTGTCCCTGTCGCACCACAGCCCGACGAAGCCCTTGCCGACCGGCGCCATGGCGCCGACCGCCTTGAGCTTCCCGTCTCGGTCGTTCTGAGTGTCAATGCTGTAGAGCGCGTGGTCAGGGTTCGTTACGGCCACCTTGAGTGGGTTGAACGGGCCGATTTCGTCGGGCAACTGGGCGGACTGGAGTCCGAGGCAGTCATTGGTATAGATCCCGGCCTCGGGGTTGAGGTGGGCTTTGACTTGGTTGCTGTAGCTGGCAAAGGACCAGCCGACGTTGAAGCCCTTCTCTCCAAAGACCTCCTGTATGTCGGAATTACTGGCGATAGCCGCGAAGAGGCCGGCATAGAGGACGATGCCGCCATTCTCCACGTAGTCCTTGAGATTGGACGTCTCGGAGATCAAGTTCGGGTCGAGGCTAACCCAGCCCCCTTCTAGCACCACAACGGCCCAAGGGTTGATGTCCTTGACAGTGCTACCGATCTCTTCAGGCGACTCAATTGTCGTGAGCGTGGCGTACTCCTCGAGCGCCTTTGTCACTGGCGCCCAGTCTCCTTCGAGCAAAGACTTGGCCTTGGTGTCCTCTGGGCCGCAGCTAATCTGAATGACTTGGGAAGGCATGATGGCGAAGGTGTGTGAAGTGGTGTTGATGGTGGTAGTGTCGTTGGAGTAGGCGGTTGTAAACCGTTGCAGTTCTGTATAAGTAGATGGAGGCGAATGCTCTGACGGATCAGATGAAAGTGATGTCGGTGAAAGCGAGTTTATCTTGTATGCTGAATCTGGTGAAGATATCTTTCTGCATTTGAGGGCTCGTCGTTTGGTTTATATAGACAAAAACCACAAGACCGAGAATACCAGCTGACAGCGCAGTGTTGCACCGCTCATTCACGGTCGCTGCAGTGTCCCCCCAGAACCTGAGAATGACGCCTCATCAAGGACCAAAACAACTCTCAAGAGCAAATTTGCCTCCATCACAGAGGCTGTGAATTGCAGTATCCGATGGGGTGTGTGTGTGTGTGTGTGGTGTAGTCGTTCGCACTGCGAGAGGGGGCCAAAATCCGTGTCTGCCTGGGAGGCTGGCCCAAAAATAGGATGGCACATACAGCTCTGGCCTCCTATTCGGGGGCCCAAAGACTGACAAAATAGTCTAGGTGCGCTGCTGTGTAGCGTCGGAATAAGGCGCCGCGCAGACATGTCCCTTATCCGACAGCGTACAAGAGAGGTGACTCTTAGTTCGGATGCCTGGACAAATCGGAACCGGGACCGATATAGGCACATGGGAGTGTAATGGGGGCCAAGCTGGCCAGCAGTTGTCGCCTGTCAAGTCTGCAGTAAGTTACAAGGAATCAGGGATGGAAAAAAAACATGGGCGTTATTACATGTCATGGGTTGTCTCAGTTCAGAAAGTCTTTACTGGTGCCAAGCATTAACCAGGTAACACAGGGCTGTATGCAGGGCGGTACAGCAACGTATACGTCATGGCGCATAGCCAGGCGTTTGCCGCTTTTTACCCGGGTTTCAACGACTGAAGCAGTCTTGCGAGAATATATGTTGGCATTTTCGGGCAAAGGTTGACTGGGAGTTGCTTATTGAGTTGGAGACGAGAGAAGTCGAAAAGAGAGGTGTTCTAGGAGGTTGAGTATGTGCGCGTTGGTCGGGAGGTGAGGCTGCAACGGGCTGTTGGTCGCTTGTATCACAAGGTGGCGTTGAGTGTGTGGCGGTGCTTCTAGATGAGAAACCAAAGTCCATGATCCTGAGAGTTTAGGCATCTCTTGTGGTTGCTCTGCCTTTCTTGACCTGTCAAATGTTGACCGTAATGAGACATGCATCAGAAGTGAAGCTCCGGTTGCGCCAGGTGGCAGCCTGTCAGTGCTACCCAGTTGATCGCAGCGAGATTGAATTGGGGCTAGAAAGGACCACCGGTGTAGGCAGAGCGCTTGATGTGACTACAACAACGTTACACTCAACCTAAATTTAACGTCGGCTCGACTTCCGCCGTGCTACCTAGTTGTTCGCAACGATATGTATTGCATGGGGGCCAAGAAAGACTCCGTCAGGCAGCACACTTGTTACGAGGGTAATATCCGCTACTCACATCCGAAGCTCACTTATCAGAGGCTCAGCTCATACGAGCTATTACCATGTAAGTTGTGTACCGCCAGTCAGCGTACGTATGCCTACGCAAGAAGGGGGGGTGGTATCTCGCAGGGCACCGGAGGAGGTTGTCCTGTCACAGGGGCATAGGCCAATTCGCGAGGGAAAATCCTATTTCAACGCATGTTACACAGGTCCTGGGATATTCCAGGTGAGGGTACCGATAGAGTTCGTATCATGGCCTATGCATGTTGTTGATGGGTACATGCGCGACGGAGGCTCTGAGAAAACACACCTCCACACTTAGGTTTGATGTGTCATGAAAAGGGAACCTCGGAATGTGAGCCAAGGATGCGGCGGGCTGCGTTGCCTTTGAAGACAGCCCGGCAGGCATCCGTGCTGGCAAGGCTTGCGGGCTGTGGGCTGCAACGTCGTGGTCCTGGGTACCAGTCACATTGAGCAGGTCGCAGAGGTAGGTTCATATTGGATGAACAGCGACCTCCAATCTGTTGTATTAATTCAGCGTGAGGAACTGGGTAGAGATAACGTTGAGGACATGTCTGGCCATGCAACTGCGCAGTAATCATGCGGCTTACATAAATAGAACAGTCTCTGCAAAATGAAAATTTTTAGACAAGCTTCGACAAGTCAAAATAGCGTTGTAGATTTACGACTAAACCGGCGGAGTAAAGTGTAGCAAGCAGGACATGTAAGCCCATCACCACGCTACTTATGCCTATTAGTCCTAAACGGTGCAATATACAATGCCACTAGCAGCCTTAACATTTTATTCCATTAGTTTGGTTAGTCAGTTTTCTAAATCCACAAGGTTTTACTTCGGAGCTCATATACATATACGCAATGTCGGAAGCTATTAAAGGCTAGTTCGCAGACGACCCGTCACCCCAGTTATGGCGGTCTACCATACGGACACTGGACAAGCGCGAAATCCAAAATCAAGCACAACGATAGCCAAGGAAGCGCTGAGATACAGTTGGAAAATGAATCCAGACATGACGGATTCCATAGTCTCAGCGCCGCCTGGCAGCAACGACTTCTTTACCACCTCGACTTCAATGGTGCCAGCGAATCCTAGTCCTAAACCGGTGCAGTAGGAACGACAACGCCGATACCCATAAGCCGGGCTTGCTTTCGATGCCAGATTGTAGTGAGCGGGGAGCGCTAGCCGATTGAGCGTGCTCTTGGACCGCATTCTTGGTCATGGTGTGAGATGGCATGACGGGGTGCAAATTGTCGATGTGTGAAACGGGTGAGCCGGGCAACACAAATTCACACACTTACAAGCGGGAAAGATGAGTAAAGTTCTAGTAGTAATGTTATTTCCTGTGTCCGTAAGGTACTTGATAAACGCCCTGGAGGGATCGTCACGCCTATACGCTGGGACAGTATAGCGTATTTTGCCACGTACGGCTTTAGCAATGCAATGCTTGAAAAACTGTTGTATATATAACAAACCCCACCTTCAAGCATGATTGAAAACTTCATATCGATGATTGAATACGTTTGGGTTGACGGGTATCTACGTTGCGGAAGCGACCTGTCCTGCAAGTTTTCTCTACTTGTAGCCGCCACCTGACTACTGTAGACCTGAAATATTTCAGGTGAGGGTACGGATAGAGTCATTATGATGGTTTACAGGAGCTCTGAGAAGACAGGCCTCGACTGCGAAGGTGCTGGGTGCCTGGATGTTGAGGCGCTAGCACATGCGTCATTACGCAGTCCAGCGTACAGAAACAATCAGTCTGTTTTATAAGCGTGCTTGGAAAAGTCTTGTTGAGCAAAAAAAAGGAAGAAAAAAAAAAACAGGGATTCTTTTATTTCTGGACGATCAATGCATCATGACTGTGGAGGCACATCTGCTGAAGCAGCCCGACGATCCTGCCTTGGCGGTGAGCGTGTTCCTGACGATGGGACGAGCACGTGAGCCGAGCCGGCAGAAAAAAGTATAAAGAGGAGAAGAAAAGAGGAACAGGAAAAGAAAAAAAAGTAAGGAAGGGAAAAAGAAAAAAAAAAGAAAGAAAAAGAAAGAGAGAAAAAAAGGGGTGGCTTGCAGGATCAACTGTCAATTACCTAGGGCAATGATTGTCAATATATATGAGCATCAATACGACTCTGGTCATGAGGCAATTAATGCGGCATGTATTCGTATGTAATGACAGCCCCGGCGTGCATAGATGCTGCAGCTCCGGCGTCGTTTAAATGAAAGAAGAATGAAGAGAGGTAGGCCGCTCTGATTTTTTAGTGCTCACGTTTTTCTATCTCATAAAAGCCAATCAAGGTCGATAAATAAATATTCGTACAGATTACAGCGCCTCAACGACCGGCATCGCTTCCCCGCCTTGTCCCAGCCGTCTTGTATCTTATCTGTGACTCGCCCTGAATACATATGTAGCTCGTTCGCTCCTGCTCTTGTTCCTCATTCCCCTCCGCTGACCGGACCTTTTTATCTGCATCTCACTCACACAACATCTCCACACAAATCTCCACACCCAATTCCCCCCCCCATTTTCCTTGCTTGCTTGCCCGCTCACCAGCGAGTCACAGCTCTCTCAACCTTTTCGGCCCGCTAACCAATAACTAACTTGATCGCCTTACCCGTCCATCCACCACCTCTTTTTTTTTTTCTTGACCTTTTTTTTTTTCTTTGTGCTTCTGTCCACCCTCCCATTGCGCAACAACCAAACTTCCAGAGGGCCTTTCAACGCTACACAGGCTTTTGCTTGTCGCCTTGGAATAGCCTCTGCGCTTGCGATCGCTGCAATGCCTCTCCCTGTCCCCATGGCCGCCCTGGCTGGTCGAGCGCCGGCTCTGCTCCGACACGGACGCAGAATCCCCCAGACGCTCGCCGCGCGCTCCTTTTCCTCGGCCGCTGTCGTCGGCGCCTCTGCCAGGCACTCAATTCGCCTCCAGCAGGCCAAGCGATGGACCCCGACCACCGCCCTCCGCTGCTACAGCGCCAGCGGCTCCCAGGAAGCCCCCAACCCCAAGGCCTACCTCGAGAGCGGTGTCATCAAGCCCCAGCAGACGGTTGATGTGAAAAAGGTCCTCGTCATTGGCAGTGGTGGTCTTGCCATTGGTCAGGCTGGTGAATTCGACTACTCTGGTGCGTCGCCGTCAACCTCTTCTTCCACTCGGTCGAAATCTCCCAGCTAACCCGTCACCCCAGGTTCGCAAGCTCTCAAGGCTCTGAAAGAGGCCGGTGTCGCTTCCGTCCTCATCAACCCCAACATTGCCACGATTCAGACCAACCACTCCCTCGCCGACGAGGTCTACTACCTGCCCGTCACCCCCGAATACGTCTCCTATGTCATTGAGCGCGAGAAGCCCGACGGCATCTTCCTCTCCTTTGGCGGACAGACCGCCCTCAACCTCGGTGTCCAGATGGAGCGTCTCGGCCTCTTTGAAAAGTACGGCGTCAAGGTCCTCGGCACCAGCGTCCACACCCTAGAGCTCTCTGAGGATCGTGACCTCTTCGCCAAGGCCCTCGAGGAGATCAACATCCCCATTGCAAAGTCCATTGCCGTCGGCACCATTGACGAGGCTCTCGACGCCGCCGACAAGATTGGCTACCCCATCATTGTCCGCGCCGCCTACGCCCTCGGCGGCCTCGGCTCCGGCTTCGCCAACAACAAGGAGGAGC
This sequence comes from Beauveria scarabaeidicola, assembly GCA_037289395.1. Lineage (NCBI taxonomy): Eukaryota > Fungi > Ascomycota > Sordariomycetes > Hypocreales > Cordycipitaceae > Beauveria > Beauveria scarabaeidicola. Next base: position 12,278 of record JAEIJG010001004.1, read on the forward strand.
TGCGCAACATGGCCGCCCGCTCCCTCACCCTCTCGCCTCAGATTCTCGTCGAAAAGTCGCTCAAGGGCTGGAAGGAGGTCGAGTACGAAGTCGTCCGCGACGCCAACAACAACTGCATCACCGTCTGCAACATGGAAAACTTTGACCCCCTCGGCATCCACACCGGCGACTCCATCGTCGTCGCCCCCAGCCAGACGCTGAGCGACGAAGAGTACCACATGCTTCGCTCTGCCGCCATCAAGATTGTCCGCCACCTCGGCGTCGTTGGCGAGTGCAACGTCCAGTACGCCCTGCAGCCCGACGGCCTCGACTACCGCGTCATCGAGGTCAACGCCCGTCTCTCCCGCTCCTCGGCCCTCGCCTCAAAGGCCACCGGCTACCCGCTCGCCTACACCGCCGCCAAGATTGGTCTCGGCCACACCCTGCCCGAGCTGCCCAATGCCGTCACCAAGACCACCACCGCCAACTTTGAGCCTTCTCTCGATTACATTGTCACCAAGATTCCCCGCTGGGATCTCTCCAAGTTCCAGCACGTCAAGCGTGACATTGGCAGCGCCATGAAGTCGGTCGGTGAGGTCATGGCCATCGGCCGTACCTTTGAAGAGTCCTTCCAAAAGGCCATCCGCCAGGTCGACCCCCGCTTCGTGGGCTTCCAGGGCGACAAGTTTGACGACCTCGACTTCGAGCTGCAGAACCCCACCGACCGCCGCTGGCTCGCCGTTGGCCAGGCCATGATCCACGAAAACTACTCGGTCGACAAAGTCCACGACCTCACCAAGATTGACAAGTGGTTCCTCTACAAGCTGCGAAACATTGTCGACTGCACCCGCGAGCTCGAAGCTGCCGGCGGCCTCCAGGCCCTGCAAAAGGACCAGGTCCTCAAGGCCAAGAAGATGGGCTTCTCTGATCGTCAAATCGCCAACGCTGTCAAGAGCACCGAAGACGAGGTCCGCGCGTACCGTCTCGGCTTTGGCATCCGCCCGTGGGTCAAGAGAATCGATACCCTCGCCGCCGAATTTCCCGCCAACACCAACTATCTCTACACGACATACAACGGCTCTTCGCATGACGTCACTTTTGAAGATAATGGTACCGTCATTCTCGGCTCTGGTGTTTACCGTATCGGTAGCTCCGTTGAGTTTGATTGGTGTGCCGTCAGCGCCACCCAGGCTCTCCGCGACATGGGCGAAAAGACGATCATGATAAACGTAAGTACCCAAAAGACAATCCTAATTCTGGTTGTCGACGGCTCGTTTCCGTCCCCCTCACGTCTCCTTCTTCGTCCTTTCTTCATTATGAAATACCCTTTTGGGTGAAGCTCGGGCCTGCCCCACAGCTGTCACCGTCAGTCCCACTTTTGACGACCGACACAACCACTTACACCATCATGACCTCGAAACCACTTCAAATATACCATGCCCCAATGCGTCTTGATTCGCAGTTTTCACTTGTATATATGCATCTAACACGACTCTAGTACAACCCGGAGACTTACAGCACCGATTTCGACACCGCCGATAAGCTCTACTTTGAGGAACTCAGCTATGAACGTGTCATGGACATTTATGAGCTCGAGGCTGCCAAGGGCGTCGTTGTGTCCGTCGGCGGCCAGCTTCCCCAGAACATTGCTCTGCGCCTACAGGAGACTGGTGGGGCCAAGGTGCTCGGCACCGACCCCAAGGACATTGACAAGGCCGAGGACCGCCAAAAGTTCTCCGAGATTCTCGACAGCATCGGCGTCGACCAGCCGGCCTGGAAGGAGCTCACGTCGGTCCAGGACGCTGAGGCGTTTGCCCGCGAGGTTGGCTACCCGGTGCTCGTGCGCCCCAGCTACGTCCTCTCGGGCGCCGCCATGACCGTCATCCGCAGCCAGGAGGACCTCAAGGACAAGCTCGAGGCGGCCAGCAACGTGTCGCCCGACCACCCCGTCGTCATCACCAAGTTCATCGAGGGCGCGCAGGAGATTGACGTCGACGGTGTCGCCTCCAACGGCGAGCTCGTCATCCACGCCGTCTCCGAGCACGTCGAGCAGGCCGGCGTCCACTCGGGCGACGCCACGCTCGTCCTGCCGCCCGCCAACCTCGACGACGGCATCATGCAGCGCGTCAAGGAAATCGCCCAAAAGGTCGCCAAGGCCTGGAAGATTACCGGCCCCTTTAACATGCAAATCATCAAGGCCGACAGCCCCGACGGCGGTGCGCCGCTCCTCAAGGTCATCGAGTGCAACCTCCGCGCGTCGCGCTCGTTCCCCTTTGTCTCCAAGGTGCTCGGCGTCAACTTCATCGAGGTTGCCACAAAGGCCCTCGCCGGCAAGGACGTGCCCGCCCCGACGGACCTAATGGCCGTCAAGCGCGACTACCTCGCCACCAAGGTGCCACAGTTTTCGTGGACGCGCCTCGCCGGCGCTGACCCCTTTCTCGGCGTCGAGATGTCGTCGACGGGCGAGATTGCCTGCTTCGGCAAGACCCTCGTCGAGGCCTACTGGGCCTCGCTGCAGTCCACCATGAACTTCCGCATGCCCGAGCCCGGCGAGGGCTTGCTGTTTGGCGGTGAGGTGACCGAAAAGTGGCTGACGACCGTCGTCGACTACCTCGCGCCGCTGGGATACAAGCTCTATGCCGCCGGCGACGACGTGAAGCAGCTGCTCGAGCGCGAGTGCAAGGGCAAGGTCAGCGTCGAGGTCATCGAGTTTCCCACCGACGACAAGCGTGCCCTTCGCGAGGTGTTTAAAAAGTACGACATTCGCGGCGTCTTTAACCTGGCGCTCGCCCGCGGCAAGACGACCCAGGATGTCGACTACGTGATGCGCCGCAACGCCGTCGACTTTGGCGTCCCTCTGTTCATGGAGCCCAAGGTACGTTGCACCCCACATACAAGTATACGTCGTTCTTTTTTTATTTCATGCTAATTTGACCCGTTTCTAGACTGCCATGCTCTTTGCTCAGTGCATGAGCGAGAAGCTGCCTCGCTCCGAGGGGATTCCCTCTGAGGTCCGTCGCTGGTCGGAGTTTATCGGAGGCAAGCCTCTGTAAATGAGCACTGCCATTTATAAAAAGTGAAAATTGTGATTTTGGGGGGGGGGGGGGGGG
>JAEIJG010001005.1:0-15363 GCA_037289395.1 Beauveria scarabaeidicola
TAAAAAAGTAAAACCCGCCCCCCCCCCCCCCTAATAGAAGAAGTAGATTTTCCTTTATATAAGCGCTAACGGCGGCGGTAGTAGGAAGAGGCCGGCACTAGAAGAATAAGGTACTAGTAATAATATATTCGTTATTTTTCCTTTTTATTATATTTTTAAGCGAATTAACTAGAATTAAGCTATAGAGAGATTTTACTAGTATCACTTAAGGCACTAACTTAAGCGGCTAATTATATAAGTGCCTTAGGTAATAGCCGGTTACACTTTAGAAGAGCTAATTCGCCCCACTTTATCTATAAGCTATAGAGGCTATAGTAACTTAACTGTAGATAGCCTTAATTATGTATAAATAGAACCCTTTTTATATCACTTGATTAAGACCACTAAAACCAACCTACCCTGTTCTAACAAATACCTCTAATAAAATAACCTTTTTTTTTTAAATTAATATACTTTTCTTTCTTAATAATAATTAAATTATTAAATTTATTCTTAGTTACTAACTCTAATATAAATTTAAAGTTTATATATACCTTTATCTAACCCTTTTTAAGCTCTTTTACCTTCTTAGAAATATTTTTATTAGTTTAATAGTTAGGTTCCTTTACCTTATAAGTAAGTTTATTAGTATAAAGACTAAGTATAAGAAAATATAAAAATTCTAATATTAGAGTATATACCTATATATTATAATAATATATATATCTCTTAATACTAACTACCTTATTAGGATCTAAGTAGTTAAAATAAGTATTATCTAATACTAGATTATTTAAAAGTATTTATATATATAGTAAATATAAGACCTTATAAGTAGCTCCCTAAATATATAATTACTTTATAAGTGAAGACTTAAGACACTTTAGTATTACTTTTAGTAGTAGTAGTAGAGAAGGTGGAGGTGTGGCTAAAAGGCTAGGATTATTAACTAGCTTAGGAGTATCTTTAGGGAATTTATCCCTACGCTCTTTAAATTTAAGTAAAATCTTCTTAGGCGTCTTCTTCTAGCGCTTATATAAGGTCTTAATTACTATAAAAAAGGTAGTAAAATCCTTAAGGGAGGTAATAAGTAAATAAAAATAAGTTATTATAAAATTAATAATAATTAAAAAATAAAAGATCTTAATAGTTATAATTTTATAAAGTAAAAATATAAATATATTATTTATATATAACTTATCTTTTTAATAAGAGATAAGCTAAAGAGTATAAAATAAGTTTATTTTAAATAAAAAGATAAGGTTTAAAGTATAAGTATATAGAAGAGAAAAGATTCTTAATAAAAAGAAGATTAAGACCTTTTCCTTTTAAAGGAATTATATATAAAATTAATAACTAAATTATTTTCTAATAATTATAAAAAGATAATTTAACTAAGAAGTATATTATAATAAATAAAGTATATAGTATAAATAAAAGTACTAGAAGAGATATATAATAAAAAGTCTTTATAAGTAATTAAGTAATCTATAAGTTATATATAACTAAATAAGATTAGATATTAATATATAACTAAAAATTAGATTCCTAGTACTAAAGAAAAGAATTACTTTATATATAAGTAGAATTACTAAGGATAAATAAGGGAATTTTTAATTATAAAAAGAGGATGATTTTTAGTCTTTATATATATGATTTTTTTATAAGGTATATACTTTTTTAATTCTAATTCTAGTTATTAATCTCTTTATATAAATTACTCTTACGTTGTGACTCGAATCAGGCTATGCAGGCCCACTTTAGTCATATCGCGAGACAAATGACAGTGTACCTGTCGTTAGTCAGCGGCGGGCGCTTGGTTCCCATTAGCAGCTCTCACCAAGACTTGGTTTCAAGTAGTGTCAAGAAAACTACGGGTTTGTGTCAATTCATCACCCAACGACATCAGAGTCACGAGCGAAGCGCCTGTGAAGCCCGTATTGGATCGAAGCGTGACGGCAAGCGGCTCAGCATAGCAGCAATGACCATTATAACAAGTCAAGCACCATAGTTAGCCAGTTCTGAACAATGCCAACAAGGTAGGCCGGTCGCAGGGAGTCGTCTAAAAGTCGAAACCCCGTTTCAATATGTTCATCAACAAGCCCAAACGCGCGAATCGTCACGATTCCTTTCGAAATGGGCCGTAAAGTGCGCACTGCAAACTAATCAGTTGTTTACTTGCCATTAGAATTGTTAGAATCAAGGGTGTAGCTTACTATAGGGGGCTCTTGGCTTCCAGGTCTAAGAGCCGTAGCTGACGACAAGTCCCCAGAAATGCTGAATAGTCCAGAGAAATCCAATGAGAGAGGGGTAGCCGATGGCCAAAATAAGCCGACGTGGTGCTGAGGACAGCAGCTTGACCAACAGCTATGGACACTGACAAGACGCCGTTCAGAAGAGCAGCGGGGAGCGCTGTGTCAATCAAGTTCATGCCCCGACTAAATGCCCGGTCGGATCTGGACATTTGATGTTCTTGAGGACCATGTTGCCTGCTTCCCAACCAAAACTACCATTGCGTACGGTGATGCCCTGGCTGGCGAGAGCGTCCATGTTTTCCTTTATCTCGGATTGGCCATTGGAAGCGGTTTCCAGTAGCTAGCTCTTCAACGCGGATATTCTGAATGGAGTTGATGGTGGGTGTAGTCAGGGTTAACATTCTCAATGCCTTCATTCGCGCAACAAGAGAGGACGTCAGGCCTGTTCTTTTCTGGACCGAACCCATCCAGTTATTTTGCGCACTTTTAATCGGTTTGACTGTTGGGGCAATGACGCCGGTGCAGCAGGCCACAACAACAACGGGGGCCAAAAAGGCGACCTTTATGGCGGTCGTGGCGGTCAAGACTGCTGCGACGGCGTTTTCCCGTCTGTCCCTCGAGGCCAATCAAAAGGTGCAACAGCGAGCAATATCAAGAAAAAATGGTCAGAAAAATATATCCAGCAAGGAGCAGCAATGGCCGTGGCGATCTTTGATGCTCGAAACAGGATAGAGTTGTCATGTACAAGGCGGCCAACATTGGACACACTATGACGGCGACGAGGGGTCGGGGCTGCATCTCCGGGTTGCGTGGTAACAAGGACAACAAGTGTGACCTTGCAAGCATGATAAAAATGATTGATACAATCTGCACAAAAGTAGATTAGTTGGATTGCCAGGCTATTGGTGTCATCGCATACCACCTTTGGGTACAAGCCGCCGCGTGACTGAACCATGGCCGGTCTCTGCCACAGCCAAAGCAAGCGCATCCACGACAGGACCAGAAACGCGGCCGATGGTGCAAGACGTTCATCATCTTGACGCGTGTAAGACCTTGTCCATTTGGTGATTTTGTACCATTACAGCGTCGAGACCAAGGCATACACACTGCATGAGCTGATGATGTGTATGAGATATTTCACAACCACGGGCCGTGCTGGTAGTGCTTGTGAGGCATTATCAGTTTCAATTGGTCAACTTCTTTCCAGACGTCTCGGTGTTGATACTAGCATAGGTAGTAATATTATAGCCAAGTTCTCCAACTAATAATACCGTGCATGTGGATGCTGGCGGTCTGGAAATGGGGAGACCGAACTGCCGCGCCGAGGGCGAATAATGAGCCCTACCAGGATAGCACAGCACCTCTAAAAACTGGATACAACTGCACGATGAATTGAAAACGAAATATTTCGTAAATACGACGCTGCTTTCATGAGTGAATTTTACCGCTCGGCCATGACTACTGCCTCGTCGGGCGGCCGATGACATTCGACTCATACACCAAGGGCGCACTAATCGATAAACTCGTCCCGACGGCCCACCTCAGCCCGATCCTCCTCTGATAAGTTATCTAGCTCATTTCACTTCCACCACGCCGCCTCCGTTTCTCCTTTCCCATCCAACCCAGCTTCAAGGGACTCACTTTATTGCAGTCATGGCGTCTCGATTGGCTCTGTCTCGGCACTCTGCCGCCGCCTTGCGCGCCTTGACACGCCCAGCGGCGCCCGTCTTCGCCCGCGGCTATGCCACCGCCGGTGTCGGCGATAGTTTCAACCCGTCGGCTTCGACTCGGTCCAAACTCAACGTACGTTTTTTTTTTTGGGCCTCGCTTCGCTCGAACAGAGATGAAAGATGACCGCTTCGGGATGGCAGCACTGCGTCTTTGGCAGCCGTGGCTAACAGTTTATAGCGCGACACGGAGCTCCCCAACGCCGATCCCGCCGCCGACTCGGCCAGCGCGGCGCTCGTCGGCGAGCACGCGCCCTACATGGTGGCCACGTACGCGCGGCCGCCGCCCGTCTTTGTCCGGGGCGCGGGCTCCTGGCTGTACGACGACTCGGGCCGGCCGTACCTCGACTTTACCGCCGGCATCGCCGTCACGGCGCTCGGCCACTGCGACCCGGAATTCACGATGCTCCTGACGCAGCAGGCGCAGACGCTCGTCCACGCGTCCAACCTGTACCACAACCCCTGGACCGGCGCGCTGTCCAAGCTGCTGGTGGACGCGACGAGGGCGTCGGGCGGCATGCACGACGCGGCCAGGGTGTTTGTGTGCAACTCGGGGTCCGAGGCCAACGAGGCCGCCATCAAGTTTGCGCGCAAGGTCGGCAAGGTGCTGGATCCAGAGGGCGGCAAGACCGAGGTCGTGTCGTTTACCAATGCCTTTCACGGACGGACCATGGGCGCGCTGTCGGCGACGCACAACCCAAAGTACCAGCAGCCCTTTGCGCCCATGGTGCCCGGGTTCAAGCAGGGCACGTACAATGACGTGGCGGGCATTGAAGGGCTCGTGACGCAAAAGACGTGCGCCGTCATTGTCGAGCCCATCCAGGGCGAGGGCGGCGTGCAGACGGCCAGCGACGACTTTTTGCTCGCGCTCGCGCGCCGCGCCCGGGCCGTCGGCGCCGTGCTCATCTACGACGAGATCCAGTGCGGCCTCGGCCGCACCGGCCAGCTCTGGGCGCACAGCCACCTGCCCAAGGAGGCGCACCCGGATATCCTCTCGACGGCCAAGGCTCTCGGCAACGGCTTCCCCGTCGGCGCCGTGCTCGTCAACGACGCCGTCGCCGACAAGATGGCCGTCGGCGACCACGGCACCACCTTTGGCGGCAACCCGCTCGCCTGCCGCCTCGCCCACTACATGGTCACCAAGCTGTCCGACCCGGCGCTGCAAGCCGACGTCCGCGCCAAGTCGGACCTTTTCCGCGCCGGCCTCGCCAAGGTCCGGGAGCGCTTCCCCGACCTCGTCAAGGAGGTGCGCGGCAGGGGTCTGATTCTGGGACTGCACATGACCGAGGACCCGGCCCCCGTCATCAAAGCCGCGCGCGAGAGGGGCCTGCTCGTCATTACCGCGGGCACCAACACGCTGCGCTTCGTGCCGAGCCTCAAGATCTCGGAAGAGGAGATTGGTATTGGGCTGGGGATCCTGGAAGACGCCATTGCTGCGACCAGAAAGTAGGACAAAAACACACGGGAGAAATCAAGACTAGATCTACATGGCGTTTGGCATTTGCACAGTTTGTGGCACATATAAAGTATATTCATCAGTTATGTACAGTTTTCAAAAAGTTTTTACGTTTCATGTCGCGTCGCCGATTTTAGCAGACGGCGTGCGTCTTGCCCGTCTTGCCCTGCAGGGAGTGCTCCTCGTCCTTGTACCCATGTGGCGAGTGCTTGTGGTTCTTCTTGCCGTGCGACGAGACGTGCTGCTTCACGTACATTTTGGCGCGCTCCATCGACTCCCTGTCCAACGTGGCGAGCAGGTTGAGACACAGCTTGACGTCGGTGATGAGGTCGTCGGCGCGGCTGCGGGAAAAGTCCTCGCGGCAGACAACGCGCAGCATCTTGAGGTTGTCCGTCTTGGGGGCCATGGTGTAGGCGGGGACGATCCAGCCGCGGGCGCGCAGGTGGGCGGCGAGGGCAAACTCGTCAAAGACGCGGTCGGGAATGGCGCCGCGCTCGTCGCCATCGGCGAAGCGGAACGCCACGAGGGGTAGGCCCTCGCCCGACTTTTCGGACATGATGACAAAGTTGAGCTCCTCGAGGCGGGCCGCGAGGTGGTCGGCGGTGCGGACGAGGTTGCTCATGATGGCGCGGTAGCCCTGCTTGCCGAGGCGAATGAGCTGGTAGTACTGGCCAATGACCTGAGAGGCGCCCTTGGAGAAGTTAAGGGTAAAGGAGGACTGCTCGGCGCCGAGGTAGTTGATGTTGAAGATGAGGTCCTTGGGGAGGTGCTCGCTGGAGCGCCAGACGGCCCAGCCGACACCGGGGTGGACGAGGCCGTACTGTGGTTGTTAGTGAAAAGCGTGGTGTATAGCGGGCGCGTGAAGCAAACGTTACCTTGTGACCAGAGACGTTGATGGAGACGACCTTGGGCAGGCGGAAATCCCACTCGAGGTCCGGAACGACAAAGGGAGCGACGAAGCCGCCAGAGGCCGCGTCGACGTGTATGGGGCAGTCAAGGTTCTTTTCGACGAGTAGGTCGTTGATGGCCTTTGTGTCCTCATAGTGCCCGGTGTAGGTGGTGCCGAGGATAGAGACGATGCCAATGGTGTTTTCGTCGACGAGGGAGACGGCGGTGGCGGGATCGATGACGAAGCGGTCACGAGCGCAGTCGACAAACTTTTCCTCAATCTCAAAGTAGCGGGCGGCCTTTTCCCAGCAGACCTGAACGGCGGACGACATGATGATGTTGGGACGGTCGGCGGGCTTGCCGGCGGCCTGGCGTGCTTGCTTCCAGCGGCGCTTCATGGCGAGGACGGCGAGCATGATGGCCTCGGAGGAGCCGACGGTTGAGGTGCCGATGGCGTTGTCGGAGGGGGCGTGAAAGAGGTTGGCAATCATGTTGACACAGCGGTTCTGGATATCGGCGGTGTAGGGGTACTCTTCATAGTCGATGAAGTTGGTGGGAAATGCGTCCGTCATGAGCTTGAGGGCTTCTTCTTCCTGTGTCTGTGGTGAGTACAACGGCGAGTGATGCGGCAAGCAGAATGCGGCGCGGAGCTCACCATGTAGGTTGAGACGAAAGAAGCAAGGCTGTAAACTTGTTAGTTGACTGTGAAATTGGTCCGTATATGAATTGGGTGAGTGAGTTGGTCAACACGTACTTGAGCTTGGGGTTGCCGTCGAGGCTTAGCTGGTCCTTGATCATCTGGTAGGCCACCTGCTTGGGCATCTCGCCCTCGGGCATGGTGTTCTTGGGCAGGTCTTCGCGGGCGAAGCGGGAGCCATAGACGGGCGTGGTAAAGTCGTCATGGTCGTCGGCGAGGTGCAGCTGTGAGGCCTTGTGGTGGAGTTTGTCGGCGCTGGTGGTGGACTGCTTGGTCTTGGTGTCGACGAGGCCGGTCTGGACGCGGGAGAGATGAACCATGGTGACGGTGATGCTGTGATTGATTACAGGTAGTGAGAAGGAAAGGGTATAAGGAGTAGTTGAGGAGGGGGGAAGAAGAGGACAATCAAGGTAGCTTGGAGGAGGAAGCCGTGAACCTTTTGAGTGAGGGGGAGGGGCAGCGAGCCTCCCCCTTGACTGCAACGGCTCGGGCGGTGTCGCATACTATGTATGTACCGCCACGAAACGAGGGCCGGCATTCCGGATCCACTGCTGAATAGAAATGGCGCTTTCATCAACGAGTTTCGAGCCAATCGAGCATTGCTAGCATGGTCGAAATCCTGGCGACGAGATGAAGCTTCAACTAGCGCCTGAAGTTACCGCGGCGGGGCAAGACAGCTTCATCGCCAAGATTTTTGCTGACCAAGTTGAGCAAAGGAGCTAATAAAACTACGAATAGTGTGGAGGTCTTCTTGTTTCTCTCCCCCGAATAAATCCCCTCCTTTTTTTTTTTTAAATAGGCTATTCTTCAAAATGTTAATTCAAAAGCCGGCCTTTCCGCCTACTCGGCCGAGGCTTCCGGGTGGTATCGAGAGTCTCATCATCCCTGCACCAGCGCCGTCTTGTGCACCAGCCCGGATCAAACGGCTACGCAAGGCGCCATCCTGGATACCCAGTACGCTTGAGAAAAAGAAGCTGGCCAATCAAAGCTTGTGCGGCAACGTGAGCTTGTTCTCCGTTGCGTTGCCAACAAATTGCCCGCATGCAGCCACGCAGTTTCGGCAGAAAACGACGATTACCAGTCGTTGCCCATTTTGACATCTTTAGAAAAGAGTAGTGCTAGTGATCGATCTGCCAAAAAGGAAAAAGTTAATTCGGCTCGCTGACAATTGAATTGTCTCGCCCGGCTATTCATGGATCGAACTACTACGTCATCTCGTCAACCGAGCTCGCTGCCTGCATCCGTTAATCCAGCACCAAAGATGGTGCCTGTACTTCTACAGACCCCAAACAAGCAAATACAAGCAAAATGTAAAATCAATATAATCATGTCAAGAAGCACGGTTCTTCTGCGCGATATGCTTTCATTCTTGTATTTGGCTGTCTACTTGGCACGAAAAGCCCACACAGTGTAAACAATCTCACCCTGGCACAGTACGCTGGTCCGTGCTTGTGCAAAAAGGAGAATGGGTGACAGTTCACGAACCTTTCGAAATATGGTCGACGACGTATTTGTGAATGCAGCTTTACTCAACACGGGTCTCAGATTCAATCTCCAGCAATTCCTCGCCATTGAAGAACTAACTCGACGCAAGACATGCCAAGCTAGGCCGTTCGAGGGCAGCACCGGCCCAAGACCATTGTTCATCAGGGTGTACGGTATAGGCTGTATAGCGAACATATTTTCCTGCAAGTCTGCGGGGTCGAGCAACCTTCTGATATATTCCACTGTCCCTGGTTTGAGACCTCTGGATCACGTGGCGATGGGCAAAAATAGTGTCGTGTCTCGTCACACCGCATATATCAGCCCTCTCCATCTGACTCCGCGTCAACATCGCGGCCTGACCAGCGATACCACCGCAAACCAAATCTGCCATCACTACAGGACAAAGCAGGCAATGTGGGGAATGGATTCGAGCACCAGATCCGATACTGGAGCTGTAGTGGCAAGATGCTCGACGTTTGTGCGATGCGAGGCATTACTACTACCGCGATTGCATAAAGATGCATTTGATTGAGATACGCCTGGACGGTATGCCCATTCCTGGAACAGATCTAACTAGCCGGTACGCTCTAAATGTTTGATGTACAGTTAATCTTCCTCACCTGTCCCCGTCAATCCGCTTGCGACGCCTGCCATCCGCCGCCCCAGCAAGTCATCTGTACTCTTGAGCTTTAATAAGCTCTTGTTCTGCTTAATCTTGCGCTTCGGCCTCTCTTCACATTCATCCTCTCCCTCCACTTCCCCTACCCCATTAACTTCCTTCTTCTTGTCTTCCTGACTCGCCGTCCCGCTCCGTCCCCGCGTCAGCTTGGTCATGCTAATCTCCAACGGCCTATCCTCGTCGCCGCTCGATTCCGCCGCCGCCGCCACCGCCACCGTCGCCTTTCCGCGACCCGCCTCTTCATTTTTGCGCCTGGCCCGCCTAGCGCGCCCCCGCCTCTGCTTCTCCTCGTCCGCCTCAGCAAACAGCTGGTCGAACCACTCGGCGCTGCGCTCAAAGTGCCGCCACGACGGCGGGTAGATGCCCGGAAACTGCATGAAGCCGTGCGAGGCGCCAGGGATCAGCACCACCTCGGGCGCGGCGTCGGCGTGCGCGTCGCGCTCGTCCTTGGGGAACAAGCCGGAGCGCGTCGCCGTCTCCTCCTTAGCGCGGCGCAGACGGCCCGCAAAGATGACGGTGTCGTCGACGAGCGGGTCGCGCTCGCCCGTCATAAAATAAGTCTTGGGGAAGCGGGCGAGGAGGTACTCGGGCGCGAGCACAGGGCTCAGCAGGTAGTCCTGCGAAAAGTCAGGCCGGTTGTGCTCGCCAATGTAGAGAATGATCATGGCGCGCATCATCTCGGGCGTGAGCACGCGGTCGTTGACGTAGGAGATCATCGACGACGTGGCCAGCCGTGTCTTCATCGGCGCCGGGCGGTGCGACACGGTCGTGGCCGTCGTAGCCACCGGCGACGTCGGCGCGCTGTGCGAGAATTCCGGGCGCGATTCTTGGAGCTGGTGGATGGGGTCGCCGCTCGGCTGGGCGGTGCCCCTGGGCGACGACTCGTCCTCGTCGTCGGAGTGGTACGGTGTGCCGACAACGTCGGTATACTGGCGGCTCTTTTTGCGCATAATGGCGAGGTTTGTCTGGCGAAACTTGCGGTCCCGAATCAGCGACATTTGCTCGTCGGTCATCCAGTTGCCAATGTTCATGTCTAGCGCCGGGTAGAAGCAGACCAGGCCGTCGGGCGGCGGGAGCGTGCTACCCCGCGGGGTCTTGCGAAAGGGCGTGCTAGCGGTTTCGAGGATCATGAGCGTGGCCGCCACGGTCAGGTTGCCGCCGGCGCTGTCGCCGGTGATTACAATCTGGGGGACGGTGACGCCGGACATGCCGATGCACTTGCCACGCGTGCGGATTAGTGTAGCATAGACGTCAAATACCTCGTTAAGGGCGTAGGGGTACGGGAACTCGGGTGCCTTTTTATAGTCGAGGCTGAGAATCGGCAGGCCGGACTTGGTCGCCCACGCAAACAGCTTGTCGTCGTTGCAGCGCGGATCCATGGCAACGAAGCCGCCGCCCGGAATGTCAAGGATCAGACGCGTATGCTTTTTCACATGTGCGAGCGGCCCGTCAAAGTACAGCCAGGCCGACACGGGCTCTTTGTAGTCGCTGTTGGCCGGCCGCGGGATGCGCACCTGTCGCGGCGGCCACTTTGTAAATCTCGGACGCATCAGGCTCTGCAGCACCCTCAGATAGGGCGTGGTGCCCTTGTTCCACGCCACGCGCATGTGCTCGACGGTAATCATACCCCTCACCTTGCGCACCTTTTCGTCGGCCCTCTCGGCGGCAAAGAGGTAAAAGACGGAGAAGACGACGCTGGCAATGTCGCGCGCCCACTTAGTGCGAATCCGCATGGCGGTCCAGAAGCCCGCGTCCATGGCGGTCAGCACCCAGGTGGCGCGAAAGTAGGTCGAGTCGTACATGTTGGCCATGGGCTCCGGGCTCGCGAGACCGACGAGGGCGGAAAAGTTGCGCGCCGCGTAGGCGGACAGCATGGTGAGCACAAAGACCTGCCACGACGTCAGGCGGCGGCTGAAGAAGCGGGAAAGGTGCCGGATGCCCGGCGGGCCGTGGGCGCCGCCCTTGTGCAGGTAGACGCTCCAGAGGGCGAGCACGGCGAGGACCTGCAGGCGCCGCGACTTGGTCGAGGGCCGGCCCAGGACGTGGTCAATCATAGTGGCGAGGTGGCGCGAAGTCGGGTGTCGCCAGGTTAGGTATTGAACCTGTCGGTATCACAAAGGGCTGGTGGCTGCAACAGAACCGACTGTAGAATCAAAGTACAAATCCAACTCTGATCATATGCAAGAGACCCAATGCGTCATGTGGTGAAAGCTGAGACAGATTAGCGCTCGTCCCACGTGTAGATTGTGACGTATGTAGAGCCAGCCACCGCGATAGCGTCGTGGGTAAGGGTTGTTGGCGATGCCCTCAAGGCTAACCCAGCTCAATGGTGAGTATCTGCTCGAATTTCGTATTTCTGGCGTTGCAGCGAGGGAGAACCCAGACGGGACAATATCGCGATGAGGGAAAAGAGTGAAACGTTAAAAGTCCCTTTGTGTTAGTTGGTGTCTACAAGGTTGGGTTGTGTGGAGAGGAAGGAGCCTCGAGGGCTGGCTTGTGAAAGTCGGCGACTCGCGTGACGATGGCTGACAGCGAGGGTCTAAAATCTAAGAGCAGGAAGCTACATGTGCGCAAAAATTGGAATTGAATTTGTAATTGGGCCGTCAATATTGCAAGAGCTCCTGTACTAGATGGGCCAAGTTGATAAGTCACTTGACGCCGCCAGCTGTTGCTGACGCTGGGTACATAGCTGACATGTGAAAGCTTATGCTAGCTCAGTCCGAGATGGGAGATTGTGTTGCAATAATCAGCGTGTGTGGCACGATGGAAGTGCCGGAAAAGGTATATGATAAGGAGCAGGGTTAGAAATCAAGTACTAAATTAGTATTTTAGTATTTTTTTATATAGTTATTATTATTATTAAATTACACTAATTAGACTATATATATCTATCTAGTCCCTCTATTTTTATAAGTAAGGGAAAAACTAGAGCCCCTAGAGGAAAACCCTTACTTCTCTATTTATCTTTAGTCTTATTATCATAGTATAGCCGCGTTATAAGTAAGAGAATACAGCTATAAGCCTACGAGGCCAGGGAGCTAGGAGCCTTAGTATTATAAGATAGTAGGGGTCTATATATAATAGGGGAGAATATAGCTATAAAGCTATAAGGTCTTTATATAGACTAAGTAAGGGGGATTCTTATTAGTAAATAATAAAGTTATATTATTATAATATAGCTATTTATTAAGATCTTTTTTATTATTTCTTTTATATTAGTTATTATTTAATAAGTTATTTACTATTATTATAAAAAAAGTAAAAAAACTAATAAAGAGATCTAAAATATCTTTAAGAACTATATATATATAAAAAGCTATTATAACTTCTTTATAAGTTAATAGTAAAATTATTATAAATAACTCCTTAGTTTTATTAAAATAAATTAAAAGAAGATAATAATTATTAGATTATAATATTATCTTATAAACCTTAATTAATATAAATAATAACTAATTTATATTAATTAATAAAGTTATAAAGATATTATTTTTAAATTATAATAATAAAGTAATATTAAAGTAAATATATTATAAGTAAAAGGTTAAGAAGAGAAAGAGCCTAATTAAGAAGATAGAAAGGGGTAAAAATATAAAGCTCCTTAATAGGTTACTCTCTAATAGTAAAAAAGAAATACCTTTAAAGTAAGTTTATAATAAAGAATAAAGAAGTAAGATTAATATTTAATATCTTACCTTTAAGGCTAAAAGTATAACTAACTTTTAGATATTTATAATAAACTTAGATATAATATTTATAATAAGACCTTATAAGTTTATAATAATATAATAATAAGTTATTTATATAAGCTAGTACTTTTAAGGTAAATTAAAGTAATAATAGACTTAATAGCTAATTAATAATATAGATAATAAATTTATTAAGATATAATTATAAACTTAATTTAGGGAATAAGTATAATTAGAAATAAATAATAAGTATATTTATAATCTTATAATATTTATAAACTTAGATTATATATAATAAGTAAAAAACTAGTTATTTAAGTAATTCTTAAGAAAATAAGAAAATAAGGAATTAGAAATAATAAACTAATTACTAACTAATATATATATTAATTTCTTCTTTAACTAATTATAACTAATATTTACTAAAGAGATTTTATTAAATAAGCCTCTAAGTTTATAAAAGTAACTAATAAGTTATAAATATATAGTAAACTTATAAAAAACTTAAAAAAACTAAAGAAGTTAAAGTAATAAAAATAAACTAAGTAAGGGATTATACTAACCCTTATAAAACTATAAAGTTAGTAATAATTATACTTAAATATTAAGATAAGATAAGACTATAAGGTTACTATATAATCCTAATAAACTAGGTTATTAGAATTATAATAATATATATAAGTAAAAAGATTATATTATACTAAGAAGGGACTTAAGTATTAGAACTATAGGCTTATTATATAAGGAATATAAGGTTAATATATATCTAGAAAGGCTAGAACTAGGATATTAGAAGTATAATAAAGACTATTACTAATTTAAATATAAGGCCTTAAATTATATAATATACTAATAATAGGGGTATATTATAAAGAGGTATAGTAAGAGGCACTTAACCTAGCTATAGAAATAGTAAGAAGAGCGTTAAGAGGATATAAAAGAGTAATAATAAAATATAACTTTAACTACTAGACCTAACTAAGAAACCTAGGTAATATATAAGGTATAAGAAGATAATTATAACTTAATAAAGAATAGTATTTTTATAAGAACTATATATTTATAGTTATTAAGTTATTATATTACTATAAGAGTTATATTAGACTTAAGAAGTAATAAAAATATTATCTATAGTTATATTATAGGTATAGTTTAATTAGAACTATTAGGCTAAGATATTATTATAGTTAATAATAAGCCTTTTAAATTACTTAGTTAGCTAAATATAATTATAAAATTTATAAATAATTAAAGAGTAATAAAGATATAGTAAATTTATATTATAGTTATAGACTTAAGAGCTAATAATATATTATTAAAGGCACTATAGTAATATAATATAAACCTAAATATATTACTTATATATAACTACTAGAATTATTACCTTATTATAAAGAGTATATAGCTTATAAAGAGTATATAAGTATATTATAAAGTAGTTATATAAGCTAAATATATATTTATAGCTAGTAGAGATAGTAAACTATAAGAGCTAGAAGATTAAGAAGATAGTGTGTTATAGGTTAAACGCGTTAGGTTAGATAATATTAATAATAACCTAGGTATAAGTAAGGTAAATACTTAAATATATAATAAGGAAGCTAAGAAAATACCTTTAAAATATATAGACCTTATAATAGTCTTCTTATCATAGTATAGCTACGTTATAAGTAAGAGAATATAGCTATAAGCTTATAAGGCTAGGAAGCTAGGAACCTTAGTATTATAAGATAGTAGGGGTCTATATATAATAAGGGAGGATATAGCTATAAAGCTATAAGGTCTCTATATAGACTAAGTAAGGGGGATTCTTATTAGTAAATAATAAAGTTATATTATTATAATATAACTATTTATTAAGATCTTCTTTATTACTTCTTTTATACTAGTTACTATCTAATAAGTTATTTACTACTATTATAAGAAAGATAAAAGAACTAATAAAGAGATCTAGAATACCTCTAAGAACTATATATATATAAAAAGCTATTATAACTTCCTTATAAGTTAGTAGTAAAACTACTATAAATAACTTCTTAGCTTTATTAGAATAAACTAAAAGAAGGTAATAGTTATTAGATTATAATATTATCTTATAAACCTTAGTTAATATAAGTAATAACTAATCTATACTAATTAATAAAGTTATAAGGATATTACTCTTAAATTATAGTAATAAAGTAATATTAAAGTAAATATATTATAAGTAGAAGGCTAGGAAAAGAAAAAGCCTAATTAAGAGGATAAAAAGGGGTAAAGATATAGAGCTCCTTAATAAGCTACTCTCTAATAGTAAAGAAGAAGTACCTTTAAAGTAAGTTTATAATAAGAAATAAAGAAATAAGATTAATATCTAATATCTTACCTTTAAGGCTAAAAATATAACTAACTTTTAGATATTTATAATAGACTTAGATATAATATTTATAATAAGACCTTATAAGTTTATAATAATATAATAATAAGTTATTTATATAAGCTAGTACTTTTAAGGTAAATTAAAGTAAT
>JAEIJG010001006.1:0-15344 GCA_037289395.1 Beauveria scarabaeidicola
TTTAATAATAATAAAACTTAAGATTTTATTAATTCTAATAATTTTACTAATAGATTTATATTTATTATATAAGTACTTTATTAAGCTTAATATAATAAAAGAAAATACCTTATAATTAATATTATAATACTCTAGTAAAACTATAAATATTATAAAACTATAAAGATATAATAGATTAATAAAGATAATAATCTAGCTAATATAATAATAAAGATATTACTAAATAAAGCTTTATTTACTCTAATTAAAGAGAATATCTTAAATATTTACCTTAAGAGATAGGTAAAGAGGGAGAAGATAAGGTATAAGGGAGAAGGTAAGCCCTAATTTACCTTAACTAGGGGTCCTAACTAGTATATAAGGCTATAGTAGCTATATCCACTAGCTACTACTTTACTAGACTATATAGTTAAGATTAAGGGAGGCTACTATAGCCTCTCTTAATTATATAGTTATTATTAAATTATACTAACTAGGCCTATATATACCTATCTAATCCTACTATCTTTATAAGTAAGGGAAAAACTAGACTCCCTAGAGGAAAACCCTTACTTCTTTATCTAACTCTAGTTATATATTAGTTCCTAATAGGGGCTAGTAAGGCCCCTCTTCCTAATTATTTTTATTTTACCCCCCTTAAGGAGGGGGGGTGACCTCTTTATTAGGCCTTAGCTCCTCCTTATCTACTCTATACCTACTTTATATCTATCTTATCTTAGATCTACCTTAGGCTTAATATTTATATAGGTTAGCTTTTATTAGTTATATACCTATTTTACTATTTTCTTATTTTTAACTAAGTAGTTAAGTATATAAAGTATATCTCTTTAGTCCTTTAGTAATACTATAGTAAAGGTA
The DNA here is from genome assembly GCA_037289395.1 of Beauveria scarabaeidicola. Lineage (NCBI taxonomy): Eukaryota > Fungi > Ascomycota > Sordariomycetes > Hypocreales > Cordycipitaceae > Beauveria > Beauveria scarabaeidicola. The sequence continues at coordinate 859 of JAEIJG010001006.1, forward strand.
TAGTACTAGCTATAGTCCTAGCTTATAAGTTTATACTAAAGAAGTATATAATAAATATCCTCTACCTTATATCTATATTAATATATCCTTATATTATATCTAGGTACTTATTATTTATAAAAGAAAGTATTTAGCTTAATCTTTTTTATTTATAACTATATTATAATAAAACTAATATATTATAATAAGTAAAGGAGTAAGATTACCTTAGCCTTATATCTAGCTTATAAGGGCTTATAAACTAAAAATAAAGTAAGTTATTTTACTTATCTCTAGTTCTTAGTTTTCTTATACTCTTACTTTACTCTTTATATTTAGTTAACTTAAGCCTTAAGTATATACTAGTCCCCCTCTAATATCCCCTTACTTATCTTTAGTAGGTTCTAGTATAGGTCTTTTATTAATAATAAGATCTATCTACTACTACTTTAATAGAATAAGACTAGAGATAATACCTATATAGTAATATACTAGAGCTAGGCTATAGCCTTATTAGCTTCTTATTAATTAAGGGTTTTACTTTTTTATATTATTAAGTAGATATTTACTAATAATATACTAAGCTCTATCTTTATATAGTAAGTAAAGGTAGCCTTAAAGGCTCCTCTAACTACTCTTAGGTACCTTACTTATAACTCTTAGAGGGGCCTAGTTAGGCCTTATATAAGGCTAACTATAAAACTATATTATATTATTATTTTAAATAATATAATTAGATAAATTCCTTAAAGGTAAATATCCCTTACTTCCTTAACCCTTAGGCCTTATAACTTTCTTATTATTAACTATAAGGCTTAAAGTATAAATTAGATCTTCTTTAATATAGACTTAACTTATTTCTATTATCTTAACCCTACTAATAATATTACTCTAAAAAGGTATATATTTATTAATAACTTTATTACCTTACCCTTAAGTATAAAGAGGCTTAGATCTAGGGTTTACCTATATTAGAAGTATAGTAGCTTAAACTTTAGTATAAAAAAAACTTAGTTAATAGGTTCTTATCTAGTCTTTATATATAATCTAGGTATTTTCTAGCTAAGACTTAGTTTTATTATAGTTCTTTTTTATATATAATAGGTTTATATTATTTATAAAACTAATTATATATAAATTTAGGGCTACCTTAAGGGCTTTATATAATAAGCTTATAAAGAAGATAAAGAGGATTAGGGATAGTAATAAGCCTTAAAGAACTCTATACTAGACTACCTTTTCTTTTATTATATTACTATTAATTTAAAGCTAGTTTATTTTCTTATTAAGGAAAGATTAGATAAGGTTAAGGATTTTCTCTAGGTAGCCTAACTAGTAAAGCTCTTAAATAAGTAGTCTATAGTTAATATTATTAAAGACTTTAACTATATCTAGCTAAAGGAGTAATATAGCCTTACCTTAAGCCTAAGTTATATAGACTAACTTAATAATTATTATAATTACTATTTTTATTAACTTATACCTTTAGTTCTTTATCTAACCCTTAGGAAAGAGCTAATATATCTTTATTATAGTTATAATATAGGTAGTAAGAATCTTTTTAAATAGCTTACCTATTATATTAAAGAGGGTTATTAGTTATTATCCTCTTACTATCTAGAGGTTATTTAGGGTCTTCTTAGGCTTCTAGAGGACTATAGTAGAGCTAGCTTAGTACTAGGCTAGGTAGTATCTAGACTATAGTAATATATTAAAGAGCTTTACTAGTGTCTTATAGAGGGGGGGGCCTAGGGCTTTTAGGAGCCTATATAGGACCCTATCTAGACCTAGGGTGTTCTAGGCTATATAGCCTTTAAGTATATCTTTAACTTTATCTATTATAACTTCTATAAAGATTTCTATTTTATCTTATAAAGGTCTAGGGGCGTTTAGCTTATAGACTAGAGTTATATTATACCTAGGCTTAGGACTAATAGTTACTAGGGCTAGAAAGAACTTTTAAGCTAAAACCTTTACTTTCTTCTTCTTTAATTATACTAAGGTATTATAGCTTAAGTAAGCTAGCTTTAAGATTATATTAGCTATATATCTTATTATAAACCTTTTTACTTACTTATATTACTTTTATAATATTAGTATATTACCTAGTAAGTTAAGATATATCCTCTAGATTACCTTTTATACCTTAGCTAAGGCCTAAGACTAAGCCTTTCTTATTTTATATATAATCTCCTAGTCTACTTTATTTCTTAACCTCTATACCTACCTCTAAGTCCTCTTTATCTTAATAACTACCTAGCTAGTTTTTTAGTTCTACTACTCTAGCCTCTTAGACTAAGGGGGGCCTATTATAAGGATAGCCCTAAAGATAATATCTTCTATTACTAATATAAGCTACTTATATACTACCTTTACCTCTAGGGGTCTTACTATTAGTGGTTTAGTTATAGCTAGGAGCTAGACTACTACCTTAGTTAAGGTAAGACTAATATTAATCTTTTTTTATTTCTTTATTAACTTATTTCCCTTTAACTTATAGGCCTAGAGCTCTAATAGCTATAGAATATAGTTAAACCTAGCTAGATTCTAGTCTAGTATTATATATTTATCTTTTAATACTAGGGAGGCCTAAAGGAGGTCTAAGGTACTTATATAGTGATTATAATAATACTATATTACTATCCCTAGGGGTATAACTAATATAATTCTAATATAGATAAAGGCTTTAATTATATTATCTATAAATAAGGACTTTTTACTATAAAGGTCCTAGGAGAGGTAGTAAAGGTTAAAATCCTTTACTATTATATATAAGATTTCCCTTTCTAATAGGATTCTACTTAAGAGTTTATATAGGTCTATACCTAGCTTAGAGTAGATACTTATAAGGATAAGGGGGTTATTAAGGAATTTAATATAATATATATCTTTTCTAACTATTACTTCTTATAATACTCTATTAACCTTCTTATAGATATAGGTTACTACCTACCCCCCCTTATAGGCGCTAGTATAAAGCTAAGGAGGGGGTGGGTAAGGGGCTACTTAGTAATACCTCTTAGATTATAATAATATCTAAGTTATCCTCTTAGTAAAAGGCTAGCTAGATATTACTATTATCTTTATAAATATTCTATAAGAGAATCTTTATTTAGTTATCTAAGCTAGGCTAGTTTAGTTATAACTATATCTTAGGTTAGTTCTAAGACTATTAGTAATAATAAGAGTAATAAAAGTAGTAATTTACCTTATAGTTAGATTATAAATACTAAGGCTAATAATAATACCTAATATAGCTAGTTTTTATTTATAATAAGTATAGGGGTTTTATATTATAAAATCCTAACTAGTAACCCTAGGCCTATAGATTTTATTCTAGAGTTAGTAAAGTTAAAATCTAGTATATTAGTCTATATTAAAAAAGGTCTTTAGACTAAGGTTAAAGAGGAGAGACTTAGGGGCTACCCTCTTAGGCGCTATATACTCCTAACTCTCTTTAGGGGTAATAACACCCTTAGGGACCTTAGGTGTCTTTCTTCCTTAGGGTAGTAGCTTTTAAACTCTATTAGTTAGAAGTAATATACCTCCTAGGTATAGCCCTAGTACTACCTTATAATAAGGTAGTCTTAAGACTATATTAGGTAGTTACCTTTATAGTTAAGATATTATTCTTTTTTATTATCTTTTTTTACTAAGTATAGCTTAGACCTAGTATAAGTCTAGTAAATATATTAATTATATTACTCTTTATTTTAGTAAAACTTACTTATATAACTATACTAATAATATCTAAAGTACTATAGGGGCTAGATTATATCTAAGAAGGGCTTATATTAGAAGACCTAAGAGTTAAAAAAGACCTTTTATTTATAAAGGTAGTTTATTATCTTAGTATTATATATTCTAATAATAAAAGAGGCTTATATCTTAGACTTAAGTTAAGGATAATATATCTTTATAATAATAATATTTACTTTATTAAAAACTAAGAGTATTATTATAAGGTTAATAATATCTTATAAGATCTTATTAAATAATATTACTTTAACTATTATAGTATATACTTATTAGAAGAGGGTTATCTTTAAGTTAAATATAACTTTTACCTAAAGCTTATCCTTTATATATTCTTTTACCTCTTAATAAAAGGTTAGGACTATATCCCTAGAGAGAAGGTAATATACTACTATTATAGTATTAGCCTAAATAGCCCTATTAACTACTATAATAATCTCTTATAAGAAGTAACTTTTAATTTCCTATATATATCCTCTAATATTAATAACTAGTTCTCTTTTATACCTAATAAAAACTAGTTTAGCCCTAAGACTAGCTTAATCTTAAGTTATTACTATTATAATATATAATTATAAGCTAGTTAAAAGCTAAGGTTAGCTAATACTCTAGCTTTCCTTAAGTATCTATATAACTATTTTTTTTATAATAGCTTAGACTATCTCTTAAGTAATTAAGGTATTAGTCCCCTTTAAGGCTACTTTAGCCTTACTCTAGGCCTTAGTTTATTTATACTTAGTTTATATCTCTTTTACCTTATCTTTAAATTTATCTTTAATTAAGAAGAAAAGCTTATTAATTAGTTCTCTCTCTAATTTTAGTCTTACTTAGGTTATTACTACCTTAGGCTTATTATAGCGCTTATTAGCTATAGGGGCGTATTAGGATATATCCCTAGTAATAAACTATTTACCCTAATTACTCCTAATATAGTAGCTTTATACTAATATTATCTAGGGGTAGAATTAGGTGTTTTTTAATGTCTAATAAGTTATTTTTTTAATTTTATTACTAGGTTAGGCTTAATATAGTTATGTACTATTTCCTACTCGTAAAGTTATTAATTATATAGTTAAAATCTAGGATTACTAGGGGAGGGTAATAGCCTAAGAGAGACTAATAGTAAGTAAGCTCTTATAAAGCTATAAGGTGGTAAAGTTAAAGCCTATAATAATAACCCTATTAGTTATAATATTTTAGAGACGCCTTCTCTTAAAGAAGCTAGTAATAAGTAGTAATAGCTATATATTTACTATAATATTCTTAAGACACCTTCTCTTAAGACCCTTTCTCTTAAAGAAGCTAGTAATAAGTAGTAGTAGTTATATATTTACTATAATATTCTTAAGACACCTTCTCTTAAGACCCTTTCTTTTAAAGAAGCTAGTAATTAATTAGTAGTAGCTATATATTTATTATAATATTTTTAAGATATCTTCTCTTTATAAGGCTAGCTAGAACTAATTAGTAGTAATTACCTATCTACTATAATTTTCTCTAGACACCTTCTCTTAAAGCCTTTAATAACTTTAATACTAGGATTATAGCCTTTAATAAGCTTAGGGGGGGAGGAATCCTCTATTCTTTATACTAAATAGGTAAAACCTACCCCCCCCCCTAATAAAAAAAGTGGATTTTCTTTTATATAAGTACTAATAGTAGTAGTAGTAAGAGAAGGCTAGTATTAGAAGAATAAAGTGCTAGTAATAATATATTTATTATTTTTCTTTTTATTATTATATTTTTAAGTAAATTAGCGAGAATTAAGTTATAAAGAGATTTTACTAGTATTACTTAAGGTACTAGCTTAAGTAACTAATTATATAAGTATCTTAGGTAATAACTAGTTATATTTTAAAAGAGCTATTTATCTTACTTTATTTATAAGCTATAAAGGCTATAATAATATAATTATAAATAGCCTTAATTATATATAAATAGAAGACTTTTTATATTATTTAATTAAGACTCTAATATACCTTATTTTAATAGAAAAGCTTATTAATTATTTCCTTCTTTAATCTTAGTCTTATTTAAGTTATTTTTACTTTAAGTTTATTATAATACTTATTAGTTATAAAGATATATTATTATTATTATTAAATTACACTAATTAGACTATATATATCTATCTAGACCCTCTATCTTTATAAATAAGGGAAAAACTAGAGCCCCTAGTAAAAAACCCTTACTTCTCTATCTATCTCTATTTTTATATTAGTTCCTAGTAGGGGCTAATAAGGCCCCTTTTCTTAATTATTTCTTAGGCCTTTTTATAGGCCCTTTCCTCACCTTTACCTCTACTTTATATCTATTTTACTCTTATTTTACCTTAAGCTTATCTTAGGTTTAATAGTTATATATATTAGCTTATATTAATTATATACCTATTTTATAATCTTCTTATTCTTAATTAAGTAGTCTAATATATATAATATATATAATATATCTTATTATTCCTAAAGTAATATTATACTAAAGATATATTTCTAGCTTATAAGTTTATAGCTAAAAAGTATATAAAAAATATCTTTAGGTTTACTCTTATATAAATATATTCTTATATTATATATAAGCACTTAGTGTTTATAAAAGAAATATTAAGGCTAATCTTCTTTATTTATAATTATAATATAATTAAACTTATATATTATAATATATAAAAGAGTAAGACTACTTTAGCCTTATACCTAGCTTATAGGGGCTTATATACTAAAAATAAAGTAAGTTATCTTATTTATCTCTAGCTCTTTATTTTCTTATATTCCTATTTTATTCTCTAGACCTAGTTAGCTTATACTTTAAGTATATATTAGTCTCCCTCTAGTACCCCCCTATTTATCTTTAGTAAGTCCTAGTATAGGTACTTTATTAATAATAAGATTTATTTATTTTAGTACTAATAAAGAAGGATTATAAATAATACCTATATAATAATATATTAGAGCTAGGCTATAGCCCTTATAGCCTTTTATTAGTTAAGGGTCTTACTTTTCTATATTATTAGGTAAATACTTATTAGAAGTATATTAAACTTAGTTTTTATATAATAGGTAAGAGTAGCTTTAAAAGCTCCTTTAGCTACTTATAAGTACTTAACTTATAATTCCCTTAAAAGCCTTATTAGGCCTTTTACTAGGCTAGTTATAAGACTATATTATATTATTACTTTAAATAATATAATAAGGTAGATTCTTTATAAGTAAATATCTCTTATTTCTTTAACCCTTAGGCCTTATAACTTTTTAATTATAAGTTATAAAGTATAAAATACTAAGTATACCTTCCTTAATATAACCTTAACTTATTTCTACTATCTTAACCCTACTAATAAGGTTATTTTAAGGAGATAGGTATTTATAGATAATTTTATTACTTTATATCTAAGTATAAAGGGGCTTAGGTTTAAGGTATATTTATATTAAAAATATAATAATTTAAACTTTAGTATTAAAAAGCTAAGATAATAGTCTTTTACCTACTTCTTATAGATTATTTAGGTATTTTCTAACTATTTCTTAGTTTTATTATAGTCTTTATTTATATATAATAAGTTTATATTATTTATAAAACTAATTATATATAAGCCTAAGGCTAAGTTAAGGGCTTTATATAGTAATATTATAAAGAAAATAAAAAAGATAAAAGATAGTAATAAGCCCTAAGGGACTTCTTATTAGATTACTCTTTTTCTTATAAGGTTATTATTAATATAAAGCTAATTAGTCTTATTATTAAGGAAAGACTAAAAGAGGTTAAGGATTTATTCTAAGTAGCTAAGATAATAGAGTTTTTAAATAAGTAGTCTATAGTTAATATTATTAAAGATACTAGTTATATCTAGTTATAAGAATAATATAACTTCTTTATAAGACTATATTATATAGATAAGCTTAATTAATATTATAATTACTATTTCTATTAACCTTTATCTTTAGTTTTCTATCTATCTTTCTAGTAGAAGTTAGTATATTTCTACTATAGTTATAATATAAGTAGTTAGAATCTTCTTAAAGAGTTTACTAGTTATATTAAGGAGGGTTATTAGGTATTATCTTCTTATTATTTAAAGGTTATTTAGAGACTTCCTTAGTTTCTAGAGGACTATAGTAAAGCTAGACTAGTATTATATTAGAAAATACCTAGTCTATAGAGATATATTAAAGAGCTTTTCTAGTACCTTATAAAGTAAAGGGCCTAAGGCTTTTAGAAGTTTATATAAGACCTTATTTAGGCCTAGGGCGTTTTATATTATATAGCCTTTTAGTATATTTTTAACTTTATTTATTATAATTATTATAAAGATATTAGTTATATTTTATAAGTAAATAAGAATACTTTATTCCTTAACTAAAGTTATATTAGGCTTAATAGCTATTAAGGCTAAAAAGAACTTCTAGGCTAATACCTCTACCTTTTTTTCTCTTAACTATACTAAGAAGTTATAGCCTAGTTAAGCTAGCTTAAAGATTATATTAGTTATATAGCTTATAATAAACCTCTTTACCTACTTATATTATTTCTATAATACTAGAGTATCTCCTAGTAAATTAAAGTATATTTTTTATATTACTTTTTATATTTTAACTAAAGCTTAGGCCTAGGTCTTTCTTATATTATAAATAACTTCTTAATCAACTTTATTTCTTAATCTCTAAGCTTACCTTTATAATCTCTTTATCTTAGTAACTACTTTACTAATAATATAATTCTACTATTTTAGCTTTTAGACTTAGGCTAAGCTTATCTTAAAGATAGCCTTTTTTATAATATCTTCTATTACTACTATAAGCTTCTTATAAGCTACTTTTACCTTAGGTAAGGTTATTATTAAGGCTTTAGTTATAACTAAGAGTTAAGTTATTACCTTAGCTAATATAAAGTTAATATTAACTATCCTTTATTTTTTTATTAATATCTTCTCTTTTACTTAGTAGGCTTCAAGCTCTAGTAGTTATAAGATATAGTTAGATCTAGCTAGGTTCTAGTCTAGGGTTATATACCTACCTTATAAAGCTAGTAAGGCCTAGAGTAAGTCTAAGGTACTTATATAATAGTTATAATAGTATTATATTACTATTTTTAAGGGTATAACTAGTATAATCCTAATATAAGTAAAGGCCTAGATTATATTATCTATAAATATAGATCTTCTATTATAGAGATTCTAAGAGGGGTAGTAAAGGTTAAAATATCCTATTACTACTTATAAGGTTTCTTTTAATAAGATATTATAAAAGAGCTTATATAAGTTAGTACTAGGTTTAAAGTAAAAGTTAGTAAAGATAAAAGGGTTTATAAAGAATTTAATATAATATATATTCTTCTTAATTATAACTTCTTAAGATAATTTCTTAATTCTTTTATAAATATAAGTAATTACCCTCTCCCCTCCTTATAAGTACTAGTAAGGCACTAAAGTAGAGGTAAATAAAGGGCTACTTAATAATACTTCCTAGATTATAATAATATTATAATTATTCTCTTAATAAAAGTATCACTTAAGGCACTAGCTTAAGCGGCTAATTACATAGGTGCCTTAGGCATTAGCTAGTTATACTTTAGAAGAGTTATTTACCCTACTTTATCTATAAGCTATAGAGGCTATAGTAACTTAACTATAGATAGCCTTAATTATATATAAATAGAATACTTTTATATTACTTAATTAAGACCCCTAATAACCCCACCCTATTCTAACACTAATTAGTAGTTATCCTTAAGGACTAACTATAGACTAATAAGGCTCTAGAAGAGATATATAAGAGATAACTAGTCTTTAGCTTATACTAACTAAAGAGATTAAATAGTACCTTTTTTTAATAAATTAGTACTATATAAATTAGAAAGAGAAGCCTAATACCTTCTCTTCTTATTATCTAATATAATTATAATATTATTATATAGTACCTCTTAATAAATTAGTACTATATAAACTAAGAAGATAAAATATATATTAAGATAATAATATATAATTATAAAAGCTAACTAGATAAAGACTATAAGTTCTAGTACTAACCCTATTAGCCTCCTAACTAAGAATAAAGGTAATAATAGATAAACTATTAAAGACCCTTATCTTAAAAGGTAAAGCTAGAGCTAAAAGCCCCTAGTAATTAGTAACTAATACTATAGTATACTAATTCTAGTATATAATAAATAAAGCCTTATACCCTTTAAAGATATTAGAAACCTATAATAACCTAGAATAATACTTAAGAGAAATTAATAATATAAAGGTATATCTAATTAATTATTATAAAAATAACCTAATAATAAATACACTAGTAACTATATATAAATACTTCTAATTAACCTACTTAGACTAGCTAAAGGAAATCTTTAATAATATAAATAAAAAGATTTAAATAGTAATTAGAAATATATTATAAGTAAAAGGAGTTTATATTTATAAAAGATTAGGTATTAAGATTATAAATACTTTATTTAAAGTTACTAAATAAGATAAACTCCCTTAATAAGATAAAAAAGATAATAATTATAAATAATATAGTAAATTACTTATATAAAGATTAAGTTAAATATTTTTAAGATCTTTAAGATTATTAAGATTATCTTACTAGTCTATAATAACTATTAAGAAAGATATTACTTTAAGACCTAAGATAATATAAAAGACCTTAGAAGAATAAAGAATTATTATTAGTAATAAAGTATTAGAGAAATTAAACCTCTTAAGTATATTATATCTACTAAATAACTCTTAAGATAAAGAGGAAGATAATAATAAAAAAGAAGATAACCTTATTAAGATTAACCCTCTTTATTAATAAGCTAATAAGGGAAATTATTATTAATAGCTAATACTATTAGGATATAACCTTAGAAGAGAAGAATAACCTAGAGGTAAAGCTATATAAGGGAATAAATAGGATAAAGACTATATTATAATCCCCTCTTTTTCTTACTTCTAATAAGACCCCTTTAAAAAGGTTAGTAAGGTTATCTAAAGCTTTATAAAAGCTAAGAAATATAATAATATAAGAGATAAGTTCTTTATTAACTTTATATAGACTTTTAAAGATAAATATACTTACCTTAGTATACTAAATAAAGCCTTTTATAAAGTATTCTTATTAATTCTAATAAAAGCTATAGGTGTCTTTTATTTATAAATACTTATAAGGAATAACTTTAAATATAAAGAGATAATATAAGCTATAAGGACTTATTTTAAGTTAAACTAAGTCTAAAAAAATAAATTTATTTAATAAAGTAATATTAGACTAAGAAGATTCTTTTATAATAACCCTATAAAGATAATAGTTAAAAATATCTAGCTAATAATTAATTAAATTAAAGATTTATATTTTAATATAAATTTAAATAAAGATAAGTAAAAAGCTAATTAAGAGATATATTAAACTCTCTTTATTATAATTAAAGATATAAAAGCCTATAGAAGAGTAATTTTATTACTAGCCTTAATACTTAAGACACTTTATATAGAGTTACTATAAGCTATAATAATATAATAAGATAAAAAAGAATATAATAGTAAGGCCTTCTTTACTAACTACTAATTTTATAATAAAAGTAACTTTAAATTAGACTAAAAAAGAATAACTAAACCCTTTAAATACCTAAGCTAAAAAGGGTATAACTAACTATCTTCTAATTAAAATAAAAAATATTAGATATATAAAAAACTAAAATATTTCTTAATATATTATATAAAAAAAGAATAAACTAATAAAAAGGTATACTAGATAGCTAACTAAAGCTACTAAGGTAAGCCTAAAGAAAAATACTATTAAATATTCTTTATAAGTATAAAAAGTAAAGAAAATAATAAAAGCTATCTAATCTAATAATTCTAAATAATAAAAGTTAATATCTTAAATAATAATAATAAAATAACTAAAAAAGAAGATAATAAAAAAAATAATAAGGGAAGTAAAGTATATAGAGGAGTATTTTTCTTAGTAATAGAGATAATATTAATAATAAGCTTTATAGTAACTACTAATAAACCTATATAACTAGAAGCTCTAATTATAATATTATAAGATATAGTAGTTTATTATAAACTAACTAGTAAAGACCCTAAAAAGGCCTCTAAAGAGATAATTAGGGAGATAATCTTATAATATATAAAGACCCTAGATAATAATACCTTACCTTAGCTAATTATATAATACTTAAGTAAGATCTTTAGAGGTATTTTACCTAATATAGGGGCTATTAGATCTTTAATAATAAGCCTCTTATAAGCCTAAGTACTAATAAAATTAATACTAGAAATCTTAATTTAGAGGAATACTACTCCTAGCTAGGTTAACTTTAGTAGTAATAGCCTTAATACTATTAGAATAATAAAAATCTAATTAATATTTAGTAAATTAGGATTCTATATCTTTAATAAATATACCTCTTTTTTCTTATTATATATAAATATAGATAAGCTATATATTAAGTTTAATAACCTAGAGAATCTTTTAATCTAAGGTAATATTAAAATAATTATAATTTAATACTAAAGATATTTATAATAACTATTATTAATAACTAAAGTAGTAGCTTTTTACTTATTAATAATCTAACTAAAAAGGCTATATTATTAATTTAGTTATCCCTTAGTAAAAAGACTATAACACCTCCTAAGATAAGTTAATAAAGAATTTAATAATAATATATTATAGTAGCTAACTAAGGTCTACTAGTACTACTAGCTTAATACTAAGGTATTAAGAAGATTTAGATTTTTAGTAAAAGAGGATTATAAATTTAACTATAAGGTTATTATAAATATCTTCTATATCTTAAATACCTTTATATTCTATATTATTAATATTATAACTAGATTTAATATAATAAGATTCTTTTAATTAAAGGACTAGAAAGCTAAGGATATCTAAGATATCTTTAAAGAATACTAGATAAATACTTATATTAGCCCCCTTAACTAGATAGTATATAATATAAATAAGAACTTTATATTAGTAGAATTCTATTAATATATTAACTAAATATATATATAAGTCTAAGAGGTATTAATTAAGGTATATTATAATATTAGTAAAGTTAAAAGATATTATAGACTATTATACTAAGTCTATTAAATTATTAATAATAAACTAAGAGAATATTATATACTCTAGTAAAAGCTATAAATAGTAGTAAAAGCTATTAATAGCTCTACTAGCCTAAATAAGCTAATCCTAACCTTATTAGTCTTTAGTATAATCTTAAAGCTATCTTAGGATTTACCCCTTTATATATTAATTATTAAATAAATAAAAGTTATTAAAAAAGCTATAGTAGAAGTAAAAATAATACTTACTAAGAGGTAAATATAAAAAGCCCTAGTAGCTTATAATAGCCTAAATATTATAGCTATAAAAACCTTTCTAATATACTTAGAGATCTATATATATTAAGAAAAATATAGGTAGTAAGGCCCCTTCTATCTCCTAAGGACTAATAAAGAAGAATATATAATAGAATTACTAAATAGCACTAAAACCTTCTAAATAACTTTAGTTAAGCCTTACCTATAAAATAAAAAAGAGGAGCTAGTAATAAGTTATCTTAATAACCTTATAACTATAAGGTAAAAAACCCCTATTTAGATATATATAGTAAGTACTAAGCTACCCCTAGTAATAATATTAATAATTTCTCTAATAAATAATAATAACTAAAATCCTCTAATAATAACTAAAGTACCTTTTTTATCTTACTTAATAACTAATAATAAAGTTACTAAGATATTTATTAGAATAGGGTGGGTTGGTTTTAGTGGTCTTAATTAAGTGATGTAAAAAGGGTTCTATTTATATATAATTAAGGCTATCTATAGTTAAGTTACCATAGCCTCTATAGCTTATAGGTAAAGTAGGGCGAATTAGCTCTTCTAAGGTATAACCGGCTATTACTTAAAGTATCTATATAATTAGCCACTTAAGCTAGTGCCTTAAGCGACACTAGTAAAATCTCTCTATAGCTTAATTCTAGCTAATTTACTTAAAAATATAATAAAAAAGAAAAATAATAAATATACTATTACTAGTACCTTATTCTTCTAGTACTAACCTCCTCCTACCACCGCCACTATTAGCGCTTATATAAAGGAAAATTCTATTTCTTCTATTAGGGGGGGGGTCTTTCTTATTTAATATAAAGAATAGAGGATTCCTCCCCCCCTTAGGCCTATTAAAGGCTATAATCCTAGTATTAGAGTTATTAAAGGCTCTAAGAGAAGGCGTCTAGAGAATATTATAGTAGATAGGTAACCACTACTAATTAGTTCTAGCTAGCCTTATTAAGAGAAGGCGTCTTAAAAATATTATAGTAAATATATAATTACTATTAATTAATTACTAGCTTCTTTAAGAGAAGGGTTTTTAAGAGAAGGCGTCTTTAAAATATTATAGTAAATATATAGCTACTACTACTTATTCCTAGCTTCTTTAAGAGAAGGCGTCTCTAAAATATTATAGTAGCTAGTCTCTCCTAGGCTATCACCCCCCCTAGTAGTCCTAGATTTTAACTATATAATTAAGAGAGGCTATAATAGCCTCCCTTAGTTATACTAGTTAGGACCCCTAGTTAAGGCGAATTAGGGTCTACCCTCTCCTTTATACTTTACCCTCTCCCTCTCTACCTATCCCTTAAGGTAAATATTTAGAATATTCTCCTTAATTAAGGTAGATAGAGCTTTATTTAGTAATACCTTTATTATTATATTAGCTAGGTTATTATCTCTATTAATCTATTATATCTTAGTA
>JAEIJG010001007.1:0-15312 GCA_037289395.1 Beauveria scarabaeidicola
ACTATAATAATTACCTTATCTAGGAGCTCTTTAACTATATACTATAGGCCTAAATATACCTTAGCTTATATTATAAGGAAAGGTAGTTTAATAAAGTCCCCTTTAGCTAAAATTACTTTAATAAAAGTTACTAATTCTTAGTTAATAAGAATTAACCTTTAAAAGTGCTTTTTCTTATATAAGCTTATAGTATAGGTATTCTATATATCCCTAATTTAAAAACCTATCTTATCTATATTCTAGATACTATTAGTAGTAATACCCTTTTCTATAATAACTTCCTAAAGCTTTTTAAAGTATTTTTTAATAGTAGGGATATATTTAGCGTCTAATCTTATAAAATCTTAATTTTTACCTTAAAAGACATTAAGATTATAGCGTTTAATAAAGTTATCTACTTAGTATAGTCTAATATAGCTTAGTTAGGGATTTTATATAAAAGTATATTCTTTAATAAAAGAGTTTATTATACTTATAATCTATAATTTTAATATTAATAAATTTAGATTATCTATATACTTAATTATATATAAAAGCGCTTCTTCTTTTACTATTAAGAGCTTTATATTATATAAATATATTAGCCTTAAGCTATTAACGCTATTAAGCTATTAGTATAAAGTACTTTATAATATATTAAATTAATAAGCCGCCCGCGTGATAGGAATTTCGGGATTATTCTATAAAAATACTAGATAATTATCTATAATGCCCTTAATTTTTTATATCTTTTTTTATATTATAGTAATAATTATATATAATCTAAGAATATATACGTAAAAAAGTGGCTATAAGGCTATAGTAGCTACCTAGCCCTATAGCACCTAATAGCGAATGCGGTGGGTATGTGGCACGTGTACTTAATTAAGAGTAAGAAGATTATAAAATAAATATATAACTAATATAAGCTAATATATATAACTATTAGGCTTAGGATAAAGCTAGGGGGAAATAGGGATAGGACTAGTGTAAAGTAGGGGTAGAAGTAAGGAAAGGCTTATAAAAGGGCTTAGAAAATAATTAAGAAAAAGGGCCTTACTAGCCCCTATTAAGAACTAATATATAACTAGAGTTAGAGAAAGAAGTAAGGGTTTTCTACTAGGGTCTTTAGTTTTTCCCTTACTTATAAAAATAGAGGGACTAGATAAATATATATAGTCTAATTAGAGTAATTTAATAATAATAATAATAATAATATAATAAGTAAACTATTTAAGAAGATTTTTATTACTTATATTATAATTATAATAAAAATATACTAGCTCTTACTTAAGGGTTAGATAAAGAACTAAAGGTATAAGTTAATAAAAATAGTAATTATAATAATTATTAAACTAGTTTATATAACTTAGACTTATAATAAGGTTATATTATTTTTTTAACTAGATATAACTAGAGTTTTTAATAATATTAACTATAGACTACTTATTTAAAAGCTTTATTAGTTAGGCTACTTAAAGAAGATCCTTAACCTTATCTAATCCTTCTTTAATAAGAAAATAAACTAGCTCTAGATTAATAATAATATAATAAAAAAAGGGTAGTTTAATATAAAGTCTTTTAAGGCTTATTACTATCCTTAATCCTCTTTATTCTTTTTATAAGCTTATTATATAAAGCTCTTAAGTTAGCCTTAAGCTTATATATAATTAGCTTTATAAATAATATAAACTTATTATATATAAAAAAGAATTATAATAAAACTAAATCTTAGTTAGAAAATACCTAGACTATATATAAAGACTAAGTAAAAACTTATTAACTAAGTTTCTTTATACTAAAGTTTAAATTATTATATTTCTAATATAAATAAGCCTTAAATCTAGGCTTTTTTATATTTAGGGGTAAAATAGTAAAATTATTAATAAATAAATATTTTTTTAAAATAATATTATTAGTAAGGTTAAGATAATAGAAGTAAGTTAAGTTTATATTAGGAAAGGTTTAGTTTATACTCTAGGCTTTATAACTAATAATAAAAAAGTTATAAGGCCTAAGGGTTAAAGAAGTAAGAGATATTTACCTTTAGGGAATTTATTTAATTATATTATTTAAAGTAATAATATAATATAGCCTTATAACTAGCTTTATATAAGGCTTAGCTAGGCCCTTTTAGAAGTTATAGGTAAAGTACCTATAAGTAGTTAAAGGAGTCTTTAAGGCTATCTTTATTTATTATATAAAAACTAAACTTAATATATTATTAGTAAATATTTACCTAATAATATAAAAGAGTAAGACCCTTAACTAGTAAGAGGCTAATAAGGCTATAGCCTAGCTCTAATATATTATTATATAAGTATTATCTTTAGTCTCTTTTTACTAAAGTAATAATAAATAAATCTTATTACTAATAAAAGACTTATATTAGAATCTACTTATTATAATTATAAGTAAGTATATAAAAGTAAGATTATAGGTAGAGATAGATTTTAGATAGAAGAGAGTAATATAGAGAAGTAATTAATAAAAGACTATATTATTAACCTTATTATTCTATCTTCTATCTAAGAAGAATTATAGTTATTTATAAAGAAAAAGAGATAAAAGTAATACTTAGAAAAAACTCTATTAAATCTAAAATCCTCCTTTTATATCTTACTATATATAAGATATTAACTAATATAGTTACCCTTTAAGTTTTAGTATAGCCTTAGTATAGTTTTAGCTATTTTAATAGCCCTAGTAGCCCTATAAAGGCTATAGTAACTCTCTAGTAGGTTTAGTAGTCTTATTATAGTTTTAGTACCCCTTAGCGCCTTTAGTAGCTCTATAGAGGTCTCTAATAACACTACTAGAGTTAGTAGCTTATATAAAGTCCTTATAGATAACTTACTTTTAATACTCCCTCTAGTTAGCTAAGAGACTAATCTATTTATATTAATATAAGGTAGTATTATACTAGTTAGTATAGGGTAGTAGCTTACCCTATACCTATATAAGCTATTAGCTTATTATAGGTAATTAGTAGTACTAATTAGTAGCTTATAGTGTTATACTTAGTAAGTTATAGTATTATAAGTATTATATATAGGCTTATATATAATACTATATACTAATTTATAATATATAAAAATATTTTAGTATAGGGTAGTAGCCTACCCTATACCTTTACTAGCTACTAGCTTATTATAGGTAATTAATAACACTAATTAATAACCTATAGCACTATACTTAGTAAGTTATAGTGTTATAGGCACTATATATAGGCTTATATATAGCGTTATATACTAATTTATAGTATATAAAAATATTTTAGTATAAGATAGTAGCCTACCTTATACCTTTACTAGCTACTAGCTTATTATAAGTAATTAATAATATTAATTAGTAGCTTATAGCGCTATACTTAGTAAGCTATAGTGTTATAGGCACTATATATAGGCTTATATATAGTGTTATATACTAATTTATAGTATATAAAAATTTTAGTATAGGGTAGTAGCCTACCCTATACCTCTACTAGTTACTAGCTTATTATAGGTAATTAGTAGTGCTAATTAGTAGCCTATAGTACTATACTTAGTAAGCTATAGTGTTATAAGCGCTATGTGTAGGCTTATATATAACGCTACGCCTTAATTTATAGTATATAATAATAAAAATTACTATAGGGTAGCTACTACCCTATAGTTAATATATATATACTACCCTAGAGGTATATATACTATTATTATTATATATTTATAGTTATAAGTTAATTTTTAGTAATTTATATATAAATAAATTTTATAGAAAATTAAAAATAGCCTATAAGTATAGATTAGTAGAGATGCCCTACCTAGGTATAGCACCTCATAAAAGGTTAGTTGTTAAAGCCGTTTTTACACTAAAATATATACTTTTTAAAGATCTATATTATCTTCTATTATTAGTATAAAATTCTAAGTAAATTCTAGTAGATAGAAAATTAGCTAATATTTACTCTATTATAAGATATAAGATATATTTAAATATCCCTTAAAGTTAGAAAATCTAGAAGTTAAGAAATAGTTAACTTTTTATTTATAGTGGACTTATAGGGCATTATAGTGGATAAGAATTTTCTAAAAATCACGACTTTAACTTTAAGAGACTACCCTACCTAAAAGAGAACTATTAGCTTTATATACTCTTATAGTAAAATATATAATAACTAATTCTCTATCTACTAGAATTTACTTAGAATTTTAGACTAATAATAGAAGATAATATAGATCTTTAAAAAGTGTGTGTTTTAGTGTAAAAACGGCTTTAACAACTAACCTTTTATACCCCACTATACTTATAAGATCTATAAGAAGCACCTAGCCTAGTAGTGCCTAGTGCTAGCTATAGTAATTTATAATAAGTATAGCCTAAATATAGTATTAATTATATTATATTTAATAATAAAGGCGTTAATATTTATAATACTAGTAATACTCTAGTAGATTTTTACCTTTATAGAAAATTTTAGTTACTAGTTATAGTACTAATTAAGGGATATTTAATTACTAGTTATAAGCGCTAATTATACTAAGTTTAGTATAAATAATAACTAACCTAATTACTCTAGTTACTAAGTATACTATAGTATAGTATATTATAGTAGTTAACTAATTTTATATATAATACTTAAGAGGCTTTAGTAGGTACTAAAGGGAAACCTAGTAGGCCTTCTAAAGCTTTAAGAGATACTATATATATAAGGGCTTTTAGTAACTAACTATAGGTAAGTCTTTTACTAATTTATAAGTATTAAGTATACTAAAAAATATAATATACTTAGATAATTAACTCTATTACTCTAGCTACTAAGGTAGCTAACTAGTTATATATAATATATTAAAGATTTTATTTAATACTAAAGGGAGATCTAATAAGCCTTTTAGAATTTTTAAGGTTATTATATACTTAGGGAGGCTTTTTAGTAATAACTTTAGTATATATAATAGTTAAGAGCTTTATATTTTTAAAGAGTAAATTATTATATATTATTAAGCCTAATTAAGGATTTAAAAGCCTAAGAGCTTTTAAAAGCTCTAAAACTTAATACCTAAAAAAGGCTTTATTAGGCTATTAGTAGGTATTAATCTTATTTTAAAGTATTTAATATTTATTAGACTAATTTAAGTTTCTTAGTAAATAAATTAGAACTTTAATAAAATATACTTAGTTCTAATATATTAGTTTAAATTACTAGTATTAAAGATAAAGCCTTAGTTATTATAAAATAAAGGGATTAAGTATTAAATCTTTATTAAGGTTTCTTTAAAGAGCTTAGAGATCTATTTAATCTCTTTAATTATTTCTAGTATAATATTAGATTTAGCTTTTAGTATAAAAAGGGTTATAAGACTTACTCTCTTTAACCTTTAGCTAATAAGTCTTTTATTAAGTATTAATAGGTAATTACTTATAAACTTAAAGGTTTCTTAATATCTTATAAAGTTATTATTAAAGTAGGCTTAGAGTAAGCTTTAAGAGCTATTAATTCTATAATAACTTATAATACTTATCTTAGTACTTTTTAGGTACTTAAGGCTTTTTTTAATTAAGTTAAAGAGTATTATATTTACTTTAGTTATATACCTTAGATAAAATTAGACTATAAAAGTAATATTAGGTCTTATTATTATTATTAACTATATATTAGTACTAAGTATTTACTAAAAAAGATTTTAATTAAGATCTAATAAGGCTTTAAAGTTTATTTATTTAGGTAATTCTATTATAAGTTTAGTAGGTAATTTAGTAAATAATTCTACTAAAGAGAACTTTAGTTTAAGACTAATAGAGAGATCTTATAGTAGCCTAGGTTATAAGAGAATAAGCTAAGGTTTAATATTAGCTAAATTAAATTAGAAGAGAGCTTTTTTTATAAATTAGCTTTAGTATAACTAAAGATTTCTTTTCTTTTAGTTTTAGATAATTTAAATACTTAAAAAGAAAGAGGTAGACCCTTTATCTTCTATAAGGTAAACCTTATTAAGCTATCTCTTAAGTTAATTAATATACTAAAGGTTTAGATTAATTAGGAGATAATTATTAATATAGGTTATTATAAAAGTATATATAATTAGGTTCTAATAAATAGTATTATCTAAGAGAAGTAATTAAAATCCTAGTTTAGTTAAGAGTTCTTTAAGAAGAATTTCTTAATTCTAAAAACTTTATTTTAATTTATAAAGAGCTTTATTTAGAAGGATAATTTACTCTTTAGAGGGATTATAACTAGCTTTAGCTAGAAGCTTAAGAAGTTCTTTACTTCTTTTATTAGATTTAATTTAAAGGTCTTCTATAAATTTAAGAAAACCTTCTAAGAATACTATATATATAACTTCTTTAAGTTTATTATTAAGAAAAGTATTAATAAAGTTAATCTATTTAATTTCTTAATTATTAGTAGTTATAAATACTAAGATAATTCTTTAGGTTAAGGGGATAAAGGTTAAAGTATATATTTAAATAAAGTCTTATTTAGGTACTTATATAAACCCTTTAACTACTAATCTTACTTTAAATTTAATAAGCTAGTTATTTTAGTTAAGTTTAAGTTAAAATATAAGTCTATTCTTTAGAACCTTTTAAGAACTAAAGATTATTAATTATTTAATAAATTTAAAGACTTTAGCTTTTATAATTTATTTAAACTTAATAAATATAGCTTTAGTCTAGTTTTTTTTATTAAGGTTATAAAGGGCTTCTTTTTAGTTATTAAGTATATTATTTAGTGTTTTTTTAGCTACCTTAATCTTCTTTTTAATAACTCTTATAACTTTATAGATAAATTATTAAATAACTAAATCTAGCTTATAACTAGGTAATTCTAGTTAATAATTAATAAAGGCTAAGTTAAGGTTAAGGTCTATAGGGGTATATTTAAGGTTAACCCCTTTTAAGTTTATATTAGTATTTAATTATAATAAAAGTAAAATAAAAGCTAGTAGCTCCTAAAGTTATTTATTTTAGAGTAAGTCTAGAGATTCTTTATTAAGATCTAAAGACTCTTTATTAGAGAAGATTTCTTTAAAAACCCCTTTTAAGTTATAATCCTAAGTCTATTAGAAATTACCCTTAAGGCCTTTTTTAATTTAATTAATACCCTTATTTACTCTAATAAAGGTAATAAATAATATTTTTATAATAGTTTATTATTATAAGATATATACTAAATAAGTTTTTAATCTAATAATAATTAATAATTATCTTAATTTAGTTTAAGGCTTTAGCTTTTATCTTTTTATTTATTTCTTATAAGAGATTAAGACCTTAATAAATACTCTTATTACCCTAAAATAAGCTAGATTTAGTATCTTAGCTTTTTAAGGTAAGATTTCTTCTATTAATACTTAATAAAGTACTTTTAGCTAGGTTAAATTAATAATATAATTAACTAGAGTTATTATAGCTAGTAGAATAATACTTTAGAGGAAAGAGGGTAATTCTAACTAGAGTATAATAACTCTAAGTCTATTAAATATAGTTTAAATTAATTATTTAAGGAGTTTATTTTACTTATAGATATAAGGACTTAAGATAATAAACTTAATACCTTATAAAATAAGCTAGTTCTTAAGTTCTTAGTTAATTTTATTTTTATTATTATAATAAAATTCCTTTAGTACTTATTTATAATATACTTAAAGGCTTTTAAAGAAACCTTATATAACTTCTAAAAGAATAAAGCTTTTATAATTAAATAAAAATAGTACCTATTAATATTATAACTTCTTATCTACTAATATTAGATTAATAGGTTTTTTATTATATAATAAAGGTTTTATTTTAAAAGTATCTCTCTTTATAATATTAAAGATATTTACTAGGTTAAGAAGAGTTCTTTTTAATAGTTAATATATAGTTTTAGTTTAAATATAAGTTATATATTAGAAATTATTATCTTTAATTTTAAAGAAATTAGGTAGACTTTTAGTAATTTTATAAGTCTTTTTAAGTAAAAAAAGACTAATATAGCTAAGTTAGATATACTAAATATTAGCTAGTTATAATAACTTTTAGTATTTTTAGTCTTTAGGTAATTCTAAAAGCCTTTCTAGCTCTTCTAAAAGGTAATTAGTACCTTTTAGAAGTATTAGGTCTTAGTTTAGTTCCTTAAGAATATCCTAGTAGTCTAAGAGGTCTTTAGAGAGTACCTTAGGTATCTTAACTATAATTATATAATATTTAGATTAGTTTAAGAATCTAGGCTTTATTAGTATTAAGGTTTTAATATTTTATTATTATAAAAAGAAGCTATAACTACTTATTAAAGTCTAATATAATAATTTATTTTTAATCTACTAAGTAGAGGATATTCCTTATAAGGACTCTACTAGAGGTATAATAGTATATACTACTAAGGATATTAAGGTTAAGTAAGGGTATTAGTAGTACTCTTTATATCTTAATAATAAACTATTCTTTTAGTTTTAATTTTAAGAGTATTATAAAGTAAGCTATTCCTTAGCCCTTAAGCCTAATAATACCTTCTCTAATAATAATAAGTAGCCTTTTTCTTTTTAGAAATACTTTATAGCTAATAAGAATATCTCTTAAGTTAATAATATAATAAATAGTATTAGTATTATAAAGTAAAGTATTATATAAACTAGTTCTTTTTTTCTAAATACTATAGCTTATAATAAGTAAAGTAAAGGCTTTAGGGTATTCTAATTCTAATAAAGATATAGTTTTTTTATTATTAAATAAGAGTTCTAATATTAAGCTATTATTAAAAGAAAGTTCTTTAATATAATAATCTTTAGTTTAGTATTTATTATTATTATTAGAAGAGTTAAAGATAAGATTAGTAATTCTATAAAGATTAGATTTAGATATAAAGAGGCTATAACTTCCTAGAATAAAGGCTATTATTAAAAGTAGGTTATCTACAGAGACTCTACATAAGCTACTAAGTTTAATAGCGTTATTAAAGACCTCTATAAAGCTACTAAAGGCACTAAGGGGGCGTTAAAACTATAATAAGACTACTAAACCTACTAGAGGGCTATTATAACCCCTATAGGGCTACTAGGGCTACTAAAATAGCTAAAACCACGCTAAGGCTTTACTAAAACTTAAAGGGTAACTATATTAGCTAATATCTTATATATAGTAGGATATAAGAGGAGGATTCTAGATTTAATAGAGTTTTTTTTAAGTATTACTTTTATCTCTTTTTTTTTATAAATAACTATAATTCTTCTTAAATAAAAGATAAAATAATAAGGTTAATAATATAGTCTTTTATTAACTATTTCTCTATATTACTCTCTTCTATCTAAATCTATCTCTACCTATAATCTTACTTCTATATACTTACTTATAATTATAATAAGTTATAAGCCTAGAAGGTATAAATAGACTTCTAAAAAAGAGATTCTTCTTATAGAGGAATACTAAGATAGACCTTTAGTAAATAACACTACTACACTATCTATAGTATAGATATACTACTATACTATCTATAAAAAAAGATAAGTAATATTACTATATCTTTTAAAACTAAAATCTTTAAGTAAACACACTATTATACTATTTACACTTTTTATTAGCTTTACTACTAGTATTCTAATAGAATAAATTACTAATTTAAGTAATTAGCTAGAGGAAGTAATAATACCTCTACTTCTATCTTAGTTATTAAAGAACTTAATACTTAAAATATTTAAACTAAGCTTTAGTAGTAATAAACTCTAGTTAAGAACCTATTAACTTAGATTAATAATCTTATTATATTAATTTAATAGCTATTTACTATAATAAGCTTAACTCTAACTCCTCTAGTGCTATTACCTTTAGTACCTCTTATTACTTCTTAGATTAATAAAGCTATAGCTAAAGAACTAGCTAAATTAATTTATAGATTTTAGAACCTTTAAAAGCTTAAGGGACTTAAAAACTTTAACTTATAATAATAAGCTTTATAGATATAGCTAAGAGCTATAAATATTATATCTTTTCTTAAAAAACTATTAATATTAAAAGATTTTAATAACTTAGAATAAGTTATACTATTACTCCTAATAAGAAATAGTTATATAAAAAAGCCTATAGTTATTATTAACTAGTATATTAAACTAGATTAAGCCTTTAACCTTCTAGTTTAGTAATATAATATTAGTATTAAAATCTAATAATCTTAATTATATAGTAACTTCTATAATCTCTCTTTTAGCTTTTATAAAGGTACTCTTAAAGCCTTTAATAGTAACTTTAATAACTACCTAGCCTAACTAAACCTTATTAGAGTTATTATTAGTAATATTAACTAAGTTATCTATTATATACTTCTATACTTCTCTAGTGTGAACTCACAGGCTAATACCACGCCCCCGCTATAGCGCCGCTAAGGGACCAAAGAGACGTGCTTTACGCGCTTAACTACCTAGTTAAGAGTAGGAAAATAGCAGAATAGGTGTATAACCTACAAAGGCTAACCTATATAAACGTCAGACCTAGGGCAGAACTAGGACAGGATAGATACAGAGTAGGCATAGAGTAGACGGGGAGGAGCTAAGGCCTAATAAAGGGGACACCCCCCCCCTAAGGGGGTAAAATAGAAATAATTAAGAAGAGGGGCCTTACTAGCCCCTACTAGGAACTAATATATAATTAGAGTTAGATAGAGAAGTAAGGGTTTTCCTCTAGGGAGTCTAGTTTTTCCCTTACTTATAAAGATAGTAGGACTAGATAGGCATATATAAGCCTAGTTAGTGTAATTTAATAATAATATTAACTAAGTTAACTAATACCTAAAAACTATTAGTAATATCTTTAACTAATAGTTAGAATATTAATAAGCCTTAATTAGGGTATTAAGAGCTTAGGGAATTACCTTAGTTACTTTTAACCTTTAATACTTTATAGCTAACCTTTTTAAAGAATAATAAGAAAAGAGATCTTTAGTTATAAAAGCTAGTACTTATTACGCTAGTTATTAAAAGACTAAAGAAGACCTTAAAAAGGAAAAGAAGGAAAAGAAGGAAAAGAAAGAAAAGAAGGAAAAGAAAGAAAAAAAGAAGAAAGATAATAAAAAAAAAGAAAAAGATAAAAATAAAAAAGAATAACCTAAAGAAGAAAAGGTAACTATAGCCTTTATCTTAAGAAGTTATAGTCTCTTTATATTTAAATCTAACCTCTATAAGATTACTAATCTTATCTTTAACTCTTCTAATAATAATAATAAATATTAAACTAAAGATTACTATATTAAAGAACTCTCTTCTAATAATAACTTAGTATTAAAACTCTCTAATAATAAAGAAACTATATCTTTATTAGAACTAGAATACCCTAAAGCCTTTACCTTATTTATTATAAACTATAGTATTTAGAAAAAGAGAACTAGTCTATATAATGCCTTACTTTATAATACTAGTATTACCTACTATATTATTAACTTAAGAGAAGTTTTTATTAGCTATAAAGTATTTTTAAAAAGAAAAGGGCTACTTATTATTACTAGAGGAAGCACTATTAGGCCTAAGGGCTAGGGAATAACTTACTTTATAGTACTTTTAAAATTAAAACTAAAGGAATAATCTATTATTAAGATATAAAGAGTACTATTAGTACCCTTACTTAACCTTAATATCCTTAGTAGTATATATTATTATACCTTTAGTAGAGTCTTTATAAAAAATAATCTTTACTTAGTAAATTAAAAATAAATTACTATACTAGACTTTAATAAATATAGCTTTTTTCTATAATAATAAAATATTAAAACCCTAATACTAATAAAGCCTAGATCCTTAAACTAATCTAAATATTATATAATTATAGTTAAGATACCTAAGGTACTCCCTAAAGACCTCTTAGACTACTAAGATATCCCTAAGGAACTAAACTAAAACTTAATACTTCTAGAAGATACTAATTACCTTTTAAAAGAGCTAGAAAGGCTTCTAGAATCACCTAAAGACTAAAAATACTAAAAGTTATTATAACTAGCTAGTATCTAATATATCTAACTTAGCTATATTAGCCTCCTTTTACTTAAAAAGACCTATAAAATTACTAAAGGTTTATCTAATTTCTCTAAGATTAAAGATAATAACTTCTAATATATAGCTTATATTTAAGCTAAAACTATATATTAATTATTAAAAAGAACTCTTCTTAACTTAGAAAATATCCTTAATATTATAAAAAGAGATACCTTTAAAGTAAAACCCCTATTATATAATAAAAGACTTATTAGTCTAATATTAATAGATAGAAAGTTATAATATTAATAGGTATTACTTTTACCTAATTATAAAGGCCTTACTTTTCTAAAAGCTATATAAGGTTTCTTTAAAAGCCTTTAAGTATATTATAAATAAGTACTAAAAGAATTTTATTATAATAGTAAAAATAAAATTAATTAAGAACTTAAGAACTAGCTTACTTTATAAGGTACTAAGTTTATTACCTTAAGTCTTTATATCTATAAGTAAAATAAACTCTTTAAATAATTAATTTAAACTATACTTAATAAACTTAGAGCTATTATACTTTAGTTAAAATTACCCTTTTTTCTCTAGAGTATTATTCTACTAGTTATAATAATCTTAATTAATTATATTACTAATTTAATCTAGTTAAAAGTACTTTACTAAGTACTAATAAAAGAAATCTTACCTTAAAAAGCTAAGATACTAAATCTAGCTTATTTTAGGGTAATAAGAGTACTTATTAAGGTCTTAATCTCTTATAAAAAATAAATAAAAGGATAGAAGCTAGAGCCTTAAACTAAATTAAGATAATTACTAGTTATTATTAGATTAAAAACTTATCTAGTATATATTCTATAATAATAAACTATTATAAAAATATTATTTATTACCTTTATTAGGATAAATAAGGGTATTAGTTAAATTAAAAAAGGCCTTAAGGGTAACTTTTAATAGACTTAGGATTATAACTTAGAAGGGGTTTTTAAAAAAATCTTCTCTAATAAGGAGTCTTTAGATCTTAATAAAGAGTCTCTAGACTTACTTTAAGATAGATAACTTTAGGAGCTACTAGCTCCTATTTTACTCTTATTATAGTTAAATACTAATATAAACTTAGAAGAGGTTAACCCTAAATATACCCCTATAGACCTTAACCTTAACTTAGTCTTTATTAACTATTAACTAAAATCACCTAATTATAAGCTAGATTTAGTTACTTAATAATTTATCTATAAAGTTATAAGAGTTATTAAAAAGAAGATTAAGGTAACTAAAAAGGTAGTAGATAGTATACTTAATAGCTAGAAAGAAGCTCTTTATAGCCTTAATAAAAAGGGCTAGACTAAAGCTATATTTACTAAGTTTAAATAAATTATAAAGGCTAAAGTCCTTAAATTTATTAAATAATTAGTAGTCCCTAATTCTTAAAAGGTTTTAAAAAATAAACTTATATTTTAACTTAAACTTAACTAAAATAACTAGCTTATTAAATTTAAGGTAAGGTTAGTAGTTAAAGGGTTTATAGAAGTACCTAAATAAGACTTTATTTAAATATATACCTTAACCTTTATCCCCCTAACCTAAAGAATTATCTTAGTACTTATAACTACTAATAATTAGGAAATTAAATAGATTAACTTTATTAGTATTTTTTTTAATAATAAACTTAAGGAAGCTATATATATAGTATTCTTAGAAGGTTTTCTTAAATTTATAGAAGACCTTTAAACTAAATCTAATAAAAAAAGTAAAGAACTTCTTAAGCTTCTAGCTAAAGCTAGTTATAATCCCTCTAAAGAGTAAGTTATCCTTTTAAATAAAGCTCTTTATAGACTAAAATAAGGCTTATAGAATTAGGAAATTCTCCTTAAGAAACTCCTAACTAAGCTAGGATTTTAGCTATTTCTCTTAAATAATACTATTTATTAAAATCTAACTATATATACTTTTATAATAACCTATATTAATAATTATCTCCTAATTAGTCTAAACCTTTAATATATTAATTAGCTTAAGAGGTAGCTTAATAAGGCTTACCTTATAAAAGATAAAGGGCTTATCTCCTTCTTCTTAGGTATTTAAATTATTTAAAACTAAAAGAAAAGAAGCCTTTAGCTATACTAAAGCTAATTTATAAAAAAAGCTCTCTTCTAATTTAACTTAGTTAATACTAAACCTTAGCTTATTCTTTTATAGCCTAGGCTATTATAAGATCCCTCTATTAGTCTTAAACTAAAGTTCTCTTTAGTAGAATTACTTACTAAATTACTTACTAAACCTATAATAGAATTACCTAAATAAGTAGACTTTAAAGCCTTATTAGATCTTAATTAAAATCTTTTTTAGTAGATACTTAGTATTAATATATAACTAATAATAATAATAAGACTTAATATTACTTTTATAATCTAATTTTACTTAAGGTATATAGTTAAGGTAAATATAATACTCCTTAACTTAATTAAAAGAAGCCTTAAGTACTTAAAAGGTATTAAAATAAGTACTATAGGCTATTATAGAATTAAGGGCTTTTAAAGCCTACTCTAAGCCTACTCTAATAGTAACTTTATAGGTTATTAAAAAACCTCTAAGTCTATAAGTAATTACCTATTAATACTTAATAAAGGACTTATTAGCTAGAGGTTAAAGAGAGTAAGTCTTATAACTCTCTTTATATTAGAAGTTAAATCTAATACTATACTAGAAATAATTAAAGAGATTAAATAGATCTCTAAGCTCTTTAAAGAAACCTTAATAAAGATTTAATATATAATCCCCTTATTCTATAATAACTAAGGCTTTATCTCTAATACTAGTAACCTAAATTAATATATTAGAACTAAGTATACTTTACTAAAGTTCTAATTTATTTACTAAAAAGCTTAAACTAGTCTAATAGATATTAAATACCTTAAAATAGGATTAATACTTACTAATAGCTTAATAAAGCCCCTTTTAAATATTAAATTTTAGAGCTTCTAAAAGCTCTTAGGCCTTTAAATCCCTAATTAAGCTTAATAGTATATAATAATCTACTCTCTAAAAATATAAAGCTCTTAACTACTATATATACTAGAGTTATTATTAAAAAGCCTCCTTAAGTATATAATAACCTTAAGAATTCTAAAAGGCCTACTAGGTCTCCTTTTAGTACTAAATAAAATCCTTAATATATTATATATAACTAGTTAGCTACTTTAATAACTAGAGTAGTAGAGTTAATTATCTAAGTATACTATATTTTTTAGTATACTTAATACCTATAAATTAATAAATAACTCACCTATAGTTAGTCACTAAAAGCCCCTATATATATAGTATCTCTTAAAGCTTTAGAAGGCTTACTAGGTTTCCCTTTAATACCTACTAAAGTCTCTTAAGCGCTATATATAAAATTAGTTAGTTA
>JAEIJG010001008.1:0-15307 GCA_037289395.1 Beauveria scarabaeidicola
CCCCGGGGGTTCTGGGCGGCGCCCGCACCCGTCTTTACCTGATCGGGAAGGCAAGTCTGGGGAAAAGCTTTTCGCCCATCGTACTACCCCGGAACTAGTTTTTTTTTTTTTTTGTGGCGCCGACCTTCTTGGCAAAGAGGTTGAAGAAAAAAAGTTGCGCAAAGTCTCTGGGGTCTTGACAAGCGGAAGCGCGGAGCAATTGATGCGCCTTCAAGTCCCGGATTTCAGCCTTGGCACGACTGATAGGTTACAACGAGTCATAACTACCTACACACCTATGGTCTCTAGGTTTACTGGGCACCATAGCCGCTACGACCATCCTCGCAAAATGATATTATATATGCCGCATAAGATGTTTTGTTAGGGCAGAAGATGTAATAATTCCGAGAGCCCTCGTCGACGAAGCTCTCGCATGACGAGGGCGACTCTACAGTACGGGGTAACCAGTGTAAAGGCCGGCTAGGCTTTCCTCCCTTTGGCATTCCCGCGCGCGTGGGTTACGGTCAGCAAAGAGTGATGATGCTAAATACCTATTAGGGAAACCCATGATGTATTTCTTTTCTCTCATAGTAGGCCTCGGTGAGCCCTTCATCTTCCCGTCTTACTTCCCTGACTAGCGACTAACCAAAGCATGCCAATCTGGCGCGGGTATCGGCCAACTGTGGGGAGTTTGGGAATGGCGAATCGTTTATTGCGTCTCTGGTTGGTAATATTGTGCTGGGATAGGCAGAAACAGACTTTGAGGAATTGGATGGCTGCAAGCCCTGTATTTTGTAACCAGAGAAGTGTGACATATACATATATGTTGGCCTTTTTACCGCGCTCAGACGGAAGCGCTTCGTTTCACCCTCTGGTTGGCGACTTTCCCAGCTTCGCTTCCGTTCAAATTCGTGGAAGGCTTTAGTTTAGCTCGCTGGCAAGTTATGTGTAGTACCTCAAATTTGCATTCTCGCTTATTCGAGATAGGGGCTAAGATGGTAAACGGACTTCCCTATCAAGCATGGCATGGCGCTGGTAGCCTGACCAAGACAAGTTCTGTCCTAGAAGTTCGCGGTGGCGTGGATGCTACCCAGCAATTTGAGACCTCTCGGGCGCTCCCGTCTGTAGCTTCTCAGTAATGCGTAGACGAGGGCCTCAGCAATTTGATGGTTAGACTATATGCAGAGCCGAAGTTTCACTAGGACAACGCTTCATTTTTTGGGTCAAAAAAGCGCAGACTTGGTGATAGATGGATACTGCGATAGCAAGCAAGTCCTGGGATAGCAGGCAAGTGTGTAGCATGTGTAGTGTATTAGTATAGAGAAAGGTGAGATATAAAGGTAGTAATTCCTAATGTCACTATAAGAATATATAACGTGAAAATTTAATAAATATCGCCATATGATTAGAAGTAGACTCTACTTAGCTGCTGGTAGTGTTTGGTTTCGTCGCCCTCTTCTTATATCTCGTCATCAGAAGCAAGTCACTGGGTGCTGCCAGTGTTTGGTTCTGTGACATTGTGCGACATGCATGTATAGGGGCAGGAACAACAGGTGTGCGTCCAAATACGCCAAGCAAATAAACAGCTCCCAACGCCAATCACTGCGTCCATCGCCTCATCTGCGACACGTGCGCGCTGAACCACCATATCTTTCTCCCGTATATATAAGCGGCGAGAGTCCTTAATCAACTCTCTTGGGAAAGCAAAAGTCTACTACACCTTACCACTACTTTTCTCATCATACAACATTTGCCTGGCCAAAAAAAACAAAAAAAGAAAAAAAAAAACATGTGCACTTTTGCCGCCTACCAGTTCGTCTGCCGCTGTCCGGCCGGCGACAACTGCACACGGCTCGATCGGGGATACGTTGTTCGATACGGAGCAAAGTGGCACTTTAGGGCATCACAAGTCATTTCGCACTCGTGCAAGCTTCAGCGAAGCAAGAACATTATGGAAGCAGACACCAACTGCCCACAGGTGTCGATTATAGGTGAGGGGGCAGCCATCCCCGTCGAGGACGAAGAGGTTTGCGACGAATGCAAATCACAGTGTCCGCTGCCCAAGGAGAAAAAGTCCAAATCGTCGCCCCCTTTTGGAACGTTTGGGATGAGGCGCACTTTGTAGAGAGTATAGGGAGAGATGGTGGAGGGTGTGGAATTATTCTTGTCGGGCGCGCCAAGTGCGCCTCGGCGCGGCATCAGCGGAATTTGAGTAGGGCGTGGATAGTTTTGGGCTAGAAATAGGATGCCAAAAGTTGCTTCTAAACCGGACATGGATGCTAAATCATTTGCGTACATGAGCCCGATGATGCTTCAACTAGGCACGGTACAGTTCAAGGTCAAGGCTAGAAGCGCCGCGGCAAAAAGCTTTGAGGGGCGACCATGTCATCATCTATCAAGTCTGTAACTTTTACATGGATTTTTGGGCTCAAACAGAGCGCGATACACACTTTTGATACCCAGAGTATGTCTCGGAAAAGACGCTGCAGTGATTGGGCTGCGTGTAGCACCAGATCTCTGCCCAAATCTGTCAGCACAGACAGCAATTTTATACGAGAAGATGTGGGAAGAAGCCATTAGGTTTCACGATTTTGACAGAAAAACCAAAGATGACAAGAGTTTCCAAAACTAATTTCACGCCGACATTACTGTCCAATCACCTGTGCTCCGCATCATCTTGCTTGGACCCGAAAAAGATGTGCACGTTTATTCTGCAGCAGCCCCCTCTGTCCCTGCCCAGCGGGAGACGGAATGCACCCAGATCTGCAAGGGCTCCACCATCTACAAGAAGAAAGCTGTTTCATTTCAGAAGTGACGCCTTGATGCGGTCGGCGGGCGTGTTGGGAGCAGCGTAGGCAAGACAACGGCGGCGTTGCCGCGACGGGACGGGACTGCCCAAACAGAGGTCCGCCAGAGTCCAAGATTTGGTTGGGAGAGTGATGCGTACGGCTGCGTTTTGCGCTGCGAGGATATGCGTGGGCCCTTGGGGAGTGTCGTCCTCTGCCCAAAGATGCAAAGTAAGGGACCCCCCCCCCCATGGTTGTGATGAGTGGCACGAAGAAGGAGGTTTGGGCAGGAGACGGGCTGAGGGACGGGGACGGGGACGAACATCCGTGTACAACGGCGCGTAGGGCATGGACTGCTGTTTTATCATGGCTACTATAAGAGTATTGGTCACAGCGGTCAAGTTGAGCGATGAATAAATCACAGGTAATAAAAGACCAACCTCATTCACTATATCTTGGTACTTGGCTCGCGACTATATATCTGCTATCACCATACGACAGACAGCTCATTCCAGCCTCACTCTACCACCGCTCTTTATCTGCCTTTTTTTTGTCCTTGTTTCTTTTTTTTTTCTTTTTTTTTTCCAGATATTCCCCCCTTGCCAAGTACCACCACACATCATCATGTGCAGATTCTACTACGAAATCACGCTGTGTGCGTGCAGCGAGGCCGACCGATGCCTGGGCGCTCTGCGAACCAGCCAAGTCAGCATCGGCGGCACGCCCTACCACGTCGTGAGCGATGCGGTGCACAGGAGCGAAATCTGCCTGCGTCGACGACTCAAGGAGAGAGGCTCGTGTGCATCACGAGACTGCTTCCAGACGGCAGTGTCGTCGCGCATGGGGACGGTGGGCGACAAGACAGTCTACGTCTTTACGGACCGGCCCTGCAGCAACTGCAGCATGTGCAGCAACTATCTATAAGCACGCCTACTTTGGGCAGAGTTTTTGGTGTCGCCTTGACTCTTTGCGTGTTGCTCGTCATGAGCTGAAACCTTTTTATTTTTATTTTTTTTATATATTTCTTTTACTATTTTCTTTTCCCCGGGCAACTCCTAAACAAAAGGGTTAATAGACGGAGGGTGAGGGCGGCGGGTTGGGGTGCCGCTTTGCGCGACGTAGATGTGGTCGCACCATTATATAAAGAAAAACACAGAACATGTTGCAGCTTCGTTGTTTCCGAGCCGAAAAAAAAAAAAAAAGAAAGAAAAAAAGAAAGAAAACTCACCCTTGCACGCACTTCCTCGGCCGTCTCTTTTCATGTGCCCCTTCTTCTTCTTCCCTCCTTCTTCTTCCCCTTCCCTTCCGACGTCGAACCAAGGTCATGTGCCAGTTTATCCAGGTACAAGAGTTTTGCCCGTGCACGGCCGAGGACCGGTGCCGGCGCATCGACGAGGCAGTGGAGACGCCGTACGGCATGCGTCACGCCGTGAACCAGACGGGCCTGGTGACGGTCGTCTGCAAGCAGCGGCGCTTCGTCATGTCGTCGGCGGCCTTTGCGGCGCGCGAGTGTCCCAACACGTCCGAGGGCTCGAGGGCCGGCCCCGAGGGCGATGGATTCCGCTATGAGCCCGCCGAGAAGATGTGCCAGCTGTGCGCAGACTTTTGCGGCATTCCTCGCGGCGTCTGAGAGAGAGGGGGGGGGGCTTTTTTTTTTAACCCGTCACTCTCTCGTCGTCGGGCGTGCCAGGCCGTGGTTAACTTGTGACTCGCTGGTTTCCTGTATGACGTCTGCTGGGCGTAACACCAAATTGCTCCGCGGCACGCGGTCGGTGTACGGTATGGTCAGCTGCACTCAGCCCCTCGTTTGGGTATGATACTTGAACAGTAAAGGACGTCGCTAACTCGAGAAGGTATTCTTTTGCCATATCTTTGCTCCATGCCGATTTGTAGGGAAAACATGCTGCATGGCGGGGTAGTAGTTGAGTCGACTAGGCACATCTCTGCCATGGGAGTGCGAGGGTCAAACCAGAATTGCTTTCTCATAAGATTATTCGGGTAGGAGAAGATGGAAACACTTGGCTAGCGGATTATATAGTCGGTAGGGTTGTTGTGTGATTTTCTTTTCTTTTCTTTTTTTCTTTTTTGGTTTGGTTTGGTTTAGTTTGGTTTGCTTCAACTGCGTCATCGGCGCGGGGCAGCAGCGCGGGGCAGAGATTTCTTCCTCGATTGTACTGTTA
The DNA here is from genome assembly GCA_037289395.1 of Beauveria scarabaeidicola. Lineage (NCBI taxonomy): Eukaryota > Fungi > Ascomycota > Sordariomycetes > Hypocreales > Cordycipitaceae > Beauveria > Beauveria scarabaeidicola. Next base: position 4,946 of record JAEIJG010001008.1, read on the forward strand.
CTGTTAAACAGTCTCGTCGCAGCAAGAAACGCGCGCATTGTCAATTTGTCTCGGTAACAGAATTCAATCAATCATCAACCATGTATTTACCAGATTTTTCCTTCTTAATCGAATTCAGGGTCCTTTTAGCGCGGTCGCCGTGACTTTTCTGTGGTGCCCCTCCTGCCCCTCTATTGGTCAGCGGCAACGGCGCCGCTATCCACCCAAGTTCCTCCCAGTGAATTTTTTTTTTTTTTTCCTTTCGCCTTGCCGTGACTCTGCTTCTGCTTGGAGACTTGACAAGAGCTGTTTTCAGATTCTGTTCGTCTACCCGTGTCAAAACGTAGACTGTGAAAATCGGCTCCATTTCTCATCCACCGAGCCGCCCATAGAAATTACCCCGCCATGTCTGTCACCGACGTTGAGACGGAGCCTCACAAGCTCTACGACACCATCCTCGTGCTCGACTTTGGGTGAGACTCACATCAATTATTTCGATATGCGTACATGTACTGAATCGTCTTCTTCGTACCACAGCTCCCAGTTCTCTCACCTTCTTATTCGTCGTATGAGAGAGTTCAACGTCTATGCTGAGCTGCTCCCGTGTACACAAAAGGCTGCCGACCTGGCCTGGAAGCCCAAGGGTATTATCCTGAGTGGTGGTCCTTATAGTGTCTACGAGGATGGAGCTCCTCACGGTAATTTTACGCCCAATTCACACAAACTATGTACATGTTGACCCTGTCTTAGTTGACCCCGCCTGGCTGGACTATGGCGTTCCCATTCTCGGCATCTGCTATGGTATGCAGGAACTTGCCTACCGTCTATCTCCTGATAACGTTATTGCCGGTACTGCCCGAGAGTGAGCATCTTTGTACGTCAATTACTGCAATACCTGACTAACAATAACTAGGTACGGTCTTGCCGTCCTCAACGCCAGCAAGGTCAGCGGCCATGTAGACCGTCTCTTTGTAAGTGCACATACATATTGTATTTGACAACGTCTTCTAACACTTTCATAGGAGGGCATCGGCGATATGCGCTGCGTTAGTAACAGGTCTTGTGTAGTGAAGCATCATAAGTCTAACAAAACTAGTGGATGTCCCATGGCGACAAGCTGGCCAAGCTTCCTGATGGCTTCCACACCATCGCCACCACCAAAAACTCCGAGTATGCTGCCATTGGCCACAGCGACAAGCCCATCTACGCTATTCAGTTCCATCCCGAAGTTACCCACACGGAAAGGTGCGTAACCCACTACACCTCGTCATCTCAAACCATACTGACCGAAACCGCAGCGGTGGCATTATCCTGAAGAATTTTGCCGTCGGCATCTGCCAGGCCCAGCAGAAGTGGACCATGGCCAGCCTCGTTGATCAGTGGATCACACGCATCCGCAACCTCGTCGGTACCAAGGGCCAGGTTCTCGGCGCCGTCTCCGGCGGTGTCGATTCGACCGTCGCTGCCAAGCTGATGCACGAGGCCATTGGCGACCGCTTCCACGCCGTCATGGTTGACAACGGCTGCCTGCGCCTCGATGAAGCCAAAAAAGTCAAGCAGACGCTCGAGGGCCACCTCGGCATCAACCTAACCGTCGTCGACGCCAGCAAGCAATTCCTCGACGGCCTCGCCGGCGTCACCGACCCCGAGGCCAAGCGCCGCTTCATCGGCGGCAAGTTTATCGACATCTTCGAGGCCGAGGCTGAGCGCATCGAGAAGGAGGCCAGCCACTCGGACCGCGCCGGAAAGGTCGAGTTCTTCCTTCAGGGAACTCTCTACCCCGACGTCATCGAGAGCATCTCCTTCAAGGGCCCCAGCCAAACCATCAAGACCCATCACAATGTCGGCGGCCTGCCTAAGCGCATGACCGAGGGCCACGGCCTCAAGCTCATCGAGCCCCTCCGTGAGCTCTTCAAGGACGAGGTTCGCGAGCTTGGACGCCAGCTCGGCCTCCACGAGGAGCTCGTCATGCGTCACCCTTTTCCCGGTCCGGGCATTGCCATCCGTGTTCTCGGCGAGGTCACTCCCGAGCGTGTCGAGATTGCTCGTCGCGCTGACAACATTTTCATCAACATGATCCGTGAGAACGGTCTCTACAATGAGATTGGCCAGGCTTTCGCCGCTCTCGACCCTAGCGTGAGTCCATCGCGCTGCAATTACCGCGTACTGCAGACAACTAACCATGCGACAGCGTGCTGTCGGTGTCATGGGTGACAAGCGTGTTTACCAGTACATCATCATCCTCCGCGCCATCCAGACAAAGGACTTCATGTCCGCCAATCCTTACCCCTTTGATCACAAGCTGCTCAACGAAATCTCTACCCGCATCACCAATGAGGTTGACGGCGTGTGCCGTGTCGTCTACGATGTCACCAGGTAAGCTAAAATTGGATCGAAACGTTGACAAAGATTTAAAGCTGACTGAAATGAAGCAAACCTCCTGGGACTATCGAGCTAGAGTAGAAAGGATATGGGCAGAATGGGATACAGCAGGCGCACAAAATTAGAATTAGGTCTTGACTCTGAGGCAGAGTTTTCATACATTCGAATAATGACTACATGAAACTTTCAATTTCTACTAGCCTGTAGGTGGGCTATATGTCAACGTCTTATGCTCTCGTAACACAAGTCCCTTTTTGTAGACCATACAAGGTGGATTTCACGAGATCTGTTACCGTCACAAATTGTCAGTCCGGACATGAACGGCTTCCTCGGCGGAACTAGCCTTTCGGTGAAGTAGTCGAGTCTTGTCAAACCCAGAATAGAAGATCGACAGGGCCAAGGATCGGATAAGAAGCCGGCGTGGGTCACTGCTGAGCAGTGTTTAAGGCAATCCATGTGTGTCGAGGTCTTTTGCACTGCAGATGACATGAAACAAGGCTTTTGCTAGCTAGTATATTTTGAAGGTATAAATACGAAACTATATGATGCATCCCTTATTGTACACTAAGGGCTTGGTTGAGAATAGAAGATGCGAATCAAGTCCAACAATCCTACACAATGGCTCAGCTGCGATGCGAATCCGAGCTGATTCGCTTCAGTCATCCACCGTGCTTCAAGTAAGCCAGCCCATATTTTGAACCGGGCAGGGTTTCCATTATCGGGAGGACAAAAGGTCCAAGTGCCACCACTTACTGTCCAGTACCGGGGGCTGGCTGGCAGGTAGCAACCTGGCCGCCCTGTTTCACGCGTAATTAGCAGTTGCCTACTAGAAATCTCGTCGAGGGCACTTACGACTTTGGCGACACCGCAGTAGGCCTTCTTGCCAGTTTTGGCACAGAATTTTTGAAAATCTTCGGCGTCACTAGGAACGCTAGATGCTACAATAGTGTCAGCTGAGTTGGAATTGTGAGGGGCAAGTTTGAAGACTGCCGCGTACGGGTTTCCGCGTTGATGCACGCGAGGTCGGTAGGGTTAGTGTCAGCGCAGTAGGGGTAGCTGTAGAGACCAATGGGGCACAGGGTTTCGGTATTGGGACGGGTGCGAGCCTCGATCTCAGCGGTAGGGATGGCGAGGGCGCCAGCGAAGAGAGCAGCGACAGCGAGGAACTTCATTTTGATCTTTGTAGAAGAGTTGTGTGGTGTTGTGGAGAGAAGAGATGTGTGTATGAGAGTGAACTGGATGCGTGATGATCTGAGTGACTTGACAGAGGATATTGGGGGATTTCCCGTCCTTTATATACTCGATTTCGAGGCCTTGGTTTGGGTATCGGGAGGTTGTTGTTCACTCGATCATCCAGCCTCGCCTTGCCTCTGCTCCACATGGACGACTTACCCACCTTCAATAGTCAAACAGGTAGCGATAGGCAAGAGACGGCAAGGTGAAGAAGAGCAAATCATAAAATGACTGGGAAGAAAATGAAACAAATTGTGGCTCTCGGGGCTGCTGTTGTTTCCTGGCCCCCAACAGGACGTCCATCAATGCGACGTTAGTTGCCCATAACGATGGGGCTGATACGAGTAGGGTGCTAACACATGGCGCATGATTCACAGTGATACTGTCACCTTTGGAAAGTAAGTTTAATTAAGTCAGGGGCCCCGCGGTAGGGATGAGAGAGAAAATGGCAATCGTAATTACTAACTGGAGCCAACCGCTGCCAGCTGTATGGGCAAGTTATCGGAACACCAAGTAAAATCAGAGAATCGCGAGCCCCTCTAAATATGAGTTGTCGTTTGGCTTGTTGCGGAGGACAGAAGCGGACGGTACCTGTAAGTCTCATGTGCTTGACCCTGTTCCTGCAATGCAAGAGACAAAGCAAGACAGATTTGTGGCATCATTGTGCTAGGCTTCTCGCGTACCACGACGGACGGCAACATGCGTACAAGCCGCAGAGACAGTTTTACATGGAGATTCATTATTCCGATGCATTGAATCATTGTCTAGTCTAATCTGATGTATCATTTGTCAAGTTTGCTTAGAGGTATCCAAAGTCTCGTCAAGTAATTAATCCCGCTCTGGAGGAGACGCAAATCCAAACGAGAAACATGGGCGAGTGTTTGATCCCGATTCCGAGCTATTGTCGAGTATAATGGCTGGCGCTAGGATGGCAAGAGAGATATGCATAATGAACACGGCTAGGTTGCTAGGTCTGGATCTATCAGCTTCTCAAGGTGCCTTCTTTTGTTCGCTCCTGAGTCCTGAGCGCATAGGACCCATCGGAATACCTTTTTGGGCAGCTCTTGCTTGCAATTCAAAGTGCAGCTCGGTCTGATGACAGACGGGCTGAGACGGCACCCTGGTGGTGTCAATACGGTCGGTGTGAAATGTCTCTGCTGCAGCTGGCAATTAGCCACGCAAAAAGCAGGTTTTCCCCTGAGATCCTTCCGCCACTGGTGAGAACTTAGAAGGCTGTTAAAACTTAACCATCTCCTGCGGAGCTAGCCTACGAATATTGATCATATTAGAACGCTCTTTCTGGTTAGTAGTTACTAATAACACGGCAGATAGCAAACACTCCAGGGTCACATCAAGATGCTCTCCACAACCCACTTTGCGAACCATCTTGGTTGGGAACTTGGGACGAAAAGCGTTGCGGTGCTGCCCATGCGCCGCAATGGATGCAGTCTTGCAGCCTTGCCATGACTTTGCGGCGGAAAGCCCGCGCGATGCAGACTGGTACATGCCACTGTGTAACACACAGATACGGCACCAGGTTACCAGAACCCAGGGAGAACTATAGCATAGTCTATAGACCAGGTTCTTATTTGCCAGGGGGACACCGGCTAGGGAAAACATACTTTGTACTCAGTACGCAGTGCTGGTTGGGCTGAAGAGTGGCAGGGGTCGCAGCCAGGGCGGGACCGGACCGGCCCGGTCGTCCCCTCCGCGACTTGTCATGTGCCGGGGGCGGGAGGGCCCTCTTTTGCAAGTCAAAAAGAAAAAGCTTGCCGTCAAGGTTTTGGCCTGGACAATCGTGGACGTTTGGGCTTGTCCAACTTGCCGATCGACTGCAGCTTCCATGCATGTCTCCCCTTGCAGGTGTGCTTGAGTACATGAACTTTCCGCAAGGCTGGGCCGTTTTGACAGCGTATCAAGCTTATCAGGCGGCTGGCTGTACTAGTACATACTCCGTACTTGACTAGTTATTTACGAACGACTCAACGAGGAATGGCATGACAGCGCCACAACTTGAACGGGAGATGGGGGCTTGGGGTTAATTATTAGTATCAGTTCCGCGACAGATATCCAAGCTATCACTGACTCTGCGACTCCCCAAGAAAATCAAGGAAATGGACAAGTTAGAATTTACCTAGGGGCGGTTCTACCAAGAGCGTGGAAATACAACGTGAACCTGGAGGAGCCACATGAGGCAAATCTCACGACCTACTCGGGCAGCAATATTTTCTCTCGGTCTCAGACTCTGCGCCGAAGCGTCTGGCCTTGCTCGCAGAGCCTTCCTTGTCCAGCAGTTGACACCATCTGCCGCGCGAGACAGATGAGATGACAGACAAGAAAACCCCTTAGCCGGCTGAAGGGGACGTGCAGCTTGCCCCAGAGTACATACTAGCGACGAGGTGTGAGTAAAATAGACCTGGCCAGTACTCTGAGACATATCATGGGGCCTAGAAGGTGCCTAGTGCAAGCAAGGTTGCTGCTCGTGATGTGCTGCCCGAGTTGCTTGTCTCGAGTATTCCCCAAGCTGGGACGCCATCTTTTCCGCGCTTGGTTGTGCGTCTACATTCATTCGCCTACATTGATTGTGCACCAGTAGCTACAGATTACTCTGGAACATTACTCGGTTGCCACCGAGCATGCCACACCAGTCGTGCGTCAAAGTGCCACGACCGAAGCTTAAAGTTACTGGTGACAAGCTGTTCTAGGTCAAGTTGGTCAACACACCTCAATAGTCTTTTCGATCCCAGCTCCACCTCACAAGTTAGCCAGCTAGACCTCGCTATCGTATAGCGATAGTTGGCATCTACAGCCGCGCCGTCAGTACTGCTTGGTACGATCGGGACTCGAGCCTGGACCGCCGAATAGACTGCAAGATACCTCTTTTCGGTCCTTGCCATGTTGATCTTGACGCCCAGCATCGACTCACCCCAGAAAATTCATCACACAGTGCAGCGCGCGGCCGAGTGGCTTGCATCTGGAGTGGTGGTGGCGAACTCGGCAAGTCAATAACCTGCCATCACATGTGCAGCTACATCGCCAAGGCACAAGATGCCTAGCGGCCCATCTACACCAGTTGCATACTATAATTACTATTTAATATACGGATACGTGCAGTGTCGATCAATAAGGTGACGGAACGCTCAAGCACCCCATTACTCGCCAGCTGATTTGGCCCACCGAAGAGGGACGCGAAATTGTCGGCACATGGCCATGATCATTGATGCTTGTCAGGCAAAGAAAAAATTTCATGTAAATTTCAGCCTCGCTGACACATCCAAACTGAGGATTATTTTCCCCGGCCGTTACTGGGGGCCAAGTCTACCTCAATAAGCTGCGTGGCGGCCAGCGACGCCATTGACGTATTTGCTAAGGCTCTCGCCAGCCTGCATTTTAGCTGTACATTAAAATTTCGGTGCATAGTCAAGTCATACTTTGGCTGCTAATTAGTACCCCAAAGACTGCTTTGCAACCTCAGTTCGGGACGACGTATCGTCATGGCCAGTCCAGAGCGCGCTACGGCAGCTCCGCGAGACATGCTGTCCTAGCTCGTTATCATGCCCTAAGAGTTTACACAGGTGAGACCTTCTTCAGAGACTGCAGTCATGAGACAACCTGGCAATGGCATTATGCAGGTGAAACCAGGTATTTACTCACCAGGAAGCGATCATCAGACTCAAGGAACTTGCCGAGGGCTTCTTGGTGTGTGCAGCTAGGCAGTACGATGTAACCTGACGGCGGCCGCCTTTGTAGCTCGCTATCTAGAGCAAAAGCCGCAAAGCTGAACCGCGAGTGTAGCCCTTTTTTATAGCGAGGCGAATAGGGTATCATGGAGAACTAACTACTGCGACAGACCTTTGTCGGATGTAGTGCGTATTAGCAATGCTTAAGTGGGTGTAAGTACTATTAGCATAAGTCACCTACGCATCTAAAGTCTTAATAAGATTGAGTAGAGAGGTTATTCTGGGAGTAAATATGAAATAGATACTTTATCTTGTTTCGTTTTCATGACTTTGACGCGGGCTAGCTATATTTTCTAGTGAACCCATTCTGATCTGTGGTCTATAACAGCTGGAAAGGCTATAAGGATTTAATACTAGCATTATATTTCTCTTCTTAAGATCTGAATGACCATTATCTGACTAGTTCATTCATGCTTTGAGAAGCAGTTGGAGCGCAAAGTTATTTCTCGTGAGCCTCCTCACTACTACAGGGTAGTTGCACTGACAAGGCCGACTTGCGACGGCGTGCAAAGCCTGGAAAAGGGAAAGCCATTAATTTAAATAAGCAACTATATTTGAGTATATTCTACTGAGAGAATGTTCTAATTGTCTAATATTTAAAACCAGCCTCCTGCCGCATGGCCAGAACAGGTACAACCATCATTCAGCTACGCGGTTTCATCCCATAGCCGCGTCTTTCCGCCGCAAGGACTAGAGACTTGGAGGGACACACAAAGGAAAAAGGCATTGTTCGATATTTTTTATTTATATAATGAGATGACAGGAAGTATTCGAGCTAAAGACTGCTGCATCCAACCTTGTGTCTCACTCGGCGGTGGTGCGGAACACTCCCTGTGGCTCTCGTATCAAGAAACAAAAAGACGACTTCATTCACGGATAGCAAGGCACTGAGAATGAATCAATGGTACCTACAGGCAAGCGAACCTCAATTTGGAGGGCAAAAAGGTAGGTCTCAGAGGGAGTCGAACCCTCGCTGGCGGAATCAGAATCCGCAGTCATAACCGTTAGACCATGAAACCTAGATGGTTCGGTGGGAACGCACTTGCTATATTGAAGTTCATCAGCCCTATAAGAAAAACGTGACAACTAGGCAATATGGCTTTTGACTTGTAAATAATGCAATGCGTGAAAAGATCGGGAGAGGTATGATTCTACTAGCTGTCTAGATAAGACATGACACTGTAGGTACTGACTAATGGCAAAAGTTAAAGGGTTAACGTATAATATATATTATAAAATTTCTGTATTATTATCAATCATCAATCGGCTATAGCAGGTCTTATGATACTCGGAATAAATTTTATATGCTAAACATGCAGGGGGTGCAGCTCATCTATACCTCAACTAGAGCTCATCTAACCCCGAGCGGGGCAAAAGCGGCAGAAAAAATGTTAATTAATAGTAGATACGTAGGATATATAAGATACCTATATATCCTAATATTATTATATAAGCTTCTTTATACTTATAATTTAAAGAGAATCTAAAGAAGATTAGAAGAATAGAAAAGAGTAGAAGTAAATAGATAGAATAAAGTAAATAAAGTTAAAAGAATCTAAATTTTTACTAGCTTATATATAAGCTATAAAGAATATATAACCTTAAGCCCTTTACTTAATTCTTTTTTCCTCCTTTAGTATTATTAAATTATATATAGAAAGCCTTATATAAATATATATTAGGTATATATTAATAAATATAAGTAGATAAATAATAAGATAATAATTAGTTAATAGTAAGTCTTACTCTAGTAGATACTAGGTATATACTAACCTAATATAAATAAACTCTTTTAGAAGTAAGTAACTACCTCTAAAAACTTAGTACTATATATACTAAGTATATACTAGTAATATTCTCTAATAAGAAGATTAAGTATTATACTAGTATAATAAATATCTTAATATTTAGTATCTACTATAGTAAGTATATACTAAGTATATACCTAGTTCTCTTAACTAATATTAAGTAGGTATTATAGATAGTACTAATAACACTACCTCTAGAAGTAAGAATATACCCTAAGAATATACTAGCTATATACTAACCTAAATAGATTAACCTATATTATTAAAGATTAACACTATAGTATAAGTAGCCCCTCTTATACTAACTATATACCTAGCTAATTCCTATAAGTATAATATACTAGATAAGGCTAGTATAAAATATAGCCACATTATTAATATCTCCTAAGGCGTTAGATAGGTATAGTATATACCTAATATATACTAATAAAACTAATAAATAATAGTTAGCTAAATATATTTATAAGATCTATAACTAGTATTATATATTTAAAAAAGTCTAGTATACCTTAGGTATATACTAACCTTTATAGTAACTTTACTAACTTATTCTAATATTAAGAATAAAGAGAAGTTTACTAGCTACTAATAAGAATAAGTAGAGGATATATCCTATATATACTAATATTATTCTAGCGCTATTTTTTACTATATCCTATCTAAGGAGTAATATAATAATAACTTTATTAATAACCTTAGGTAAGCTAGGTATATTCTTAGTATATACTAAGCTAACTACTACTAGTATAAGACTACCTAGTAGTCTTATCTAAAAAGTTACTAATTTTCTAGAGAAGAAGGTATAAGTACTAGCCTAAATAGATACTAGGTATATACTAACCTATATAAGGTATAATAACCTTACTTTTACTAAGGAGTATAGAACTAAGTTCTATAAGCGCCCTAAGGTAAGTTAGTATATTCTTAGTATATACTAGCTCTAATAGTCCTTAAAGAAGGCTAAGGCTACTAGTAAGTATAAGTGTAGCTATAGTATAAGTATTAAAAACCCCTATATACCTAGGATATATTAACCCTAGTAGTACCCTATTACCCCCTCCCGCCCTACCTGCCGCTACACTATTACCCGCGCTAATAGTATAGTGCGCACCCCCTCCCCTACCCCCTCCCCCGCCCCCTCTAATAATAGTATATACCTACTATATACTAAACTAATTACTATTTCTAACTACTCTAGATAATAATAGTAATAATAGTAA